>JABANP010000360.1:0-54599 GCA_013115135.1 Perkinsus olseni
ACAAATGAGCGTGTGGAGCGCAGTAAAAGAAGTCGTTGACAGGAGTGCCCAGGCTGGCTCTCTTGTCTGATCACCACTTGCGCAGTGACATACGGCCAGCTTCTCCAGGAGAAGTTCTCCTTGATGCCGCCGAAGAGTCCTCACACTGATTTCCGTCTCCCCAGAGACTTCCCTCATGGAGGCACCCTTGCCTGCTAGCTCATCGGCCCGTTCGTTGGCATTGATGGAACTGTGCCCCGGTACCCATCGAAGGGATACCCTACCAGGGATTTCGGACAAGGACAGATAGATCTGTCTCGCCTTATCCCACCGGGCAGTGGATGCTCGGGATGACAGGATCTTGAGTACCGCCTGAGAGTCCGTGAAGATCTCCCAGGCCTCGTCACCCGCTGTCGAGACAATCCAGCGGACTGCTTCCAGAACTCCTAGGAGTTCGCAATCCGTAATAGTAGCGTAGGGGAAGAGCTTCCAGAAATTGGAGTAGACCTCTCCGCCCTCACGATAAACGACCATTGCAGCGCCAGTCTTGACGTCCTTGACCACAGAGTCATCCGTGAAAATGGCGTTCTCGGTTCGGAGAGCCTCGACTGCGTAGCTTCGAAAATCGGAGGTCAGTGCTCTGAATTATGTCGTCACACAAATCACTGATTCGAAATCAGCCACTCTTCTCTTACCTCACCTTTTGTAAAGTAACTGCCTTGTCAGTCATCCTATGAAACGTCCCATATGCCCGTATGTGCGTGTCGTTCGACGGCTGGTTCCGGATCAATTACGCTCTCACCGATGTGCTCATTCCTCGAAGGTATTATGCACAGGTCAATACGAACTGACTATCGAAGCACCAGACGCAGAGGATTAAATCCTCAGGATTTTGACCAGCCTCTTGACTCTGAATGCTTCCCTCGGGGGTCTACTCGTTATCAGCTTTTCGAGAACCAAAGAGGTCTGGGAATACACCGTTCTGGGCGTTTGGGGCATTCTGACACCGATATGAGTAGTGCACCCCTCTCGGTTCTCGGCGTTGGACTAGAAGCTCACACACACAGACGTACCCGTCTCCACAGTCACTTCTCCAACTTCAAGCGCGAGTGCATATGGCTCGAGTAAACCTTTAAATCGAGGATCTGCATCCTCACTCCCTTCCAGTCCTCCATGCCCACGATTTCGCAGGATGAAAGCGAGCCCCTGGTACCAACCCGGCTTTCGGGTTGCGTTGCTGTGATGCAGCGTCACGATGACGGCGTCACCTGTGTTACCGGGAGTCCCTGACTATCCTGGGCCGCTTGAGCGCTTAACGTGCTTGCGTTGAACTGTGGGCACGCATGCGTCGCTCGGGCCGAACGCACTTTAATCCATAGTTTTTATCCGAGCTCGGAAAAGCCGCTTTTCCGAGAACTTGGACTCGGAAATCAGAGCACCTCAATCGACTCCTGGTGTGACATCTGTTACGCCGCGTCACCTATCCCGGGTCTATCTCAACTGATCCAGCACAACTTCGTCCAGTGGTGTAGCCCGAAGCTTTAACTCGTCCGTATCAGTGCGTGATGAGAATGAGGTGCAGACAGTTAACCACCCGGTCGGCGTAGGGTTGGCGACTTGAGACATGATGGCACCCTCCGCGCCCTCCCCATGCGGTGAAAGCCTAGTCAAACTTCCGCACATCTGAGCCAGATCTGACTGAGGTGCGGCACATTCGTCCAACCTAGCTTGGGGCTATGGCGCTTGTGAACACAGTGCGTGCGAGCGTTTCCTCTCCCTCGACCCCCTTGCAGCGACCCTGCACTGCGTTGAGTTGCCGTCGAAGCTTTCATAACAACCATCCGTCGTCGTAGCCGTCGCCGCTGCGAGAGTGGGCGAGCGCCAGTTCTGTCCCGTGGTGACGTGACACAAATCTGATGGTTTTGTTCACTACCAATCGACGTTCATAGTCTTGGGAGTCTGAGCTAGTCGCCGGCATTAAATCGGCAAATCTCAATACCGCCCTAATGTTCGGCTCCTTCTCGATGAATTATTCCTGTACTTCAGCTTCCGCCACCCCGATGATGAACTCCGTCCCGACTTGGCTCCTGTTCGCTCAAGCTCTGGTCATAAGTACGGCCCAAGATGTTGGCAGGCTTGCTTACGAGGAGTCTTTCTTCAATATGTATTACGATGTGAACGAGAACAAAGAAGTTAAGTTGACGGTCGAAGTCCCCAGACCTCTGCATGGTAGAGGCGACATACCTATTGGCGTCGATTTCACTTGGGGGCCTTACCCCCTACGCAAAGAGGAGGGCTTCACCTACACCATCGACTTCAAGAAATCCGGGATATCACGTGATGATTGGGACCAGTCCATCGAGACTTTCCTTCGAAACAACGGAGTACTCGAGCATGATGACACATTCAACCCGGGTGATCTGGCCACTCTTACCTACACGGGCGGGGATGAGTTTTTCGTTAACCTCGGCGACGAAGAGATCCTCTTCTTAAGAGTGGGACGTGATTTGGTGCCGGGAGAATACGTGTACAAGGAGCCCGTGTCCCCCCGTATGAGGATAAGTTACAAGATTTTCGATAATGGAACTGGTGGTGTACTGGTCAAGTGTAGGAGGCGTAGCACTTCCCGCTTCGCTCACATGCTTTATCGTCGCGATCGTGGTCTTCAGTACCTTCACCATGCTGTGGAGTCAGCTGGGAGAGGTACTTTGGATCAATTTCGTGACCAAGTGAGGTATGTCTGCCCAGGCAAACGTGTGCTTCCCGATGACTTCTCAAGAGTAGTCGCCGCCACTGACAAGACGATTTATGTGGAGTTGGAAGGAGGTCGTCTGGCTCTCACTAAGGTCTAAGCCCTCCGTGTCGTGACACATCCGACATTGTGTGATAGACTGTTGATAGTTGTTTACTTTTAGCCCGAGTACTATCGGCCGCTACTCCGGGCAATTTTTTAGCTTCAGGGTCACTCTTCTCTGCCAGAGACGAAGTGCCTGATAGCCCCAATATTTCCCCGTCGAATTTCTGTATGAAGCATGGACCGCGAATAGCCTCTCTGATCAGAGAGGCTGCGGGTACTGATTCATCAGGTAGACTATGAGACTATTATTAATCTGGCATCATAGGACTCCAGCTCCTCTGATAGAGTGTAGCAGGCCTTGCTTTCGATGCCTTCTATCGTTCGTGGATCGTTCACGGTTCCCGAAGGCTTTTCCGCCCTTGTGCACCGGTTGTACGCATAACGATTCATTCTCGCTCCAGTGGTTCTACTCTTGCGTTACGAAAGAGCTGCGCGTCATTGAACCAATCATGCCATACTTGTCAGCCCCCTCAGTGTTCCCAGGGCAAATTCCATCGCCACTGCAACTAGGAATGGTCTGACACACACTCAGGCACCCTAACAGGGAGGGGCGTAGTTTCGAAACTCAGCGAAGCTTCTTCATGCTGACGACTCCAAGGCGGTGCGTAACAGAGCGATTAGGAGCTTTCAATGACAACGCCCCGGTAGAGAGTATTAGGCTGTAGCGACATGAGAGATCTCATTAGTCTACCGAACGTGTTACGGAACAGAGTATGCAGCCTCGTGTTAGTGTGCACGGCAATCCTCATGACTGCATACGTAACGGTGTCTAAGAGCCTCGAGCCCGCATGCCTTCGTGTTGTGAACGCTGATCTGAGCAGTTCAAAGCTCGAACTTTGGGGATCTCTTGGCGTCCACGCTGGAGTCGATCTCAGACTCACGGCTTCGTTTCCTACCACTCTTCTCACTACGCTCGCGAATGATCCATACAACAATGACACTACATTTACGACAGTACTATCGATCAACTGGGCGAGCCACGGATACGGCGTAGGATAGGTCATGGCGACTCACGGCGGACTATCGCTTGCAACACTCCCCCACCGGGATCTTCCCTGCCGCAGAGGAGACCCATCATATACTCTCCGTAACACTACAGCGGTCAGCGAGAGAAAATTAAGTGCGGCAGGCATCACAGCAGCCAGCCCGAAGCCCTAGGCAATGAAACGACAGCGATTCGAGGATGGTGGACCACACTAGTCCAGTGCTCCTAATAACTGGGAAACAAGAGCAACGCCAAAGCCAGAGGCCCGACCCTCGAGGTTGGAGCACACCGCCGCCATGTCAACATGTAAAAACTTAACAGAGTCACCGCCAGCCGCCGCGATGAGGTTCTCGTAGATGAATGACCCAGCACAGGAGCAGCCGGCGCCGGGCGTGGGCTGAAAAAATAGATTTGCAGATCGTCGTGTACAAAGGGAAGGCGCTGCCGAGTCGTCTACCGCTCCGGAACTCACCTGATTCTTGAGATCGGCAATGTCACTGTGCAGTTGCGGTTTATGAACTTCTGGGCAGAACAGAACTGGGAAGACCAAGTCACCGCTCCTCCTGCCAGCCTCGAAAGCCTTCTTCTCAGTATCCGCACAATTGCTGAAAATGGCGCCATGGGACAGGCCGGTAGCCACGCCTTGTGCATAGGTCAGCGTTGCCATATCAATGATGAGCTCTGGATTGAGGTGTTTAGCAGCATACGCAACCCCATCCGCCAAGACCAGCCGCCCTTCACAATCCGTGTTGTTGATCTCCACTGTAAGGCCGGAGTACATCTCAATAATATCACCATGACGATAGGAGTCAGGCCCGATAGAGTTCTCAGCAAGGCAGCCGATGAAATACAGCGACTTGTTCACGATCGCCTTCGTTTCCACCAGAGCAGCGAACGCCCCGAGAAGCCCCGCCGAACCTGAGCGTGATGTGCGTCACCGCGGTCATAAGGACAAGCTGACCTCCCATGTCGGTCTTCATTCCCATCATCCCGTCCTTCGTCTTCAAGGCCAGTCCGCCAGTATCGTACACGATACCCTTACCAACCAAGACAATCGACTTATCATCTGGCTTGGCATTGGAAGCGTTGCACGAGAGGACCACCAGCGCCGGAGGGTTCGCCGTGCCTGAACACCGCAGAGCGTGGCGGAGCGTAGGCGGTGTGCTGCTGCCCACAAGCCTTCCCAACGTTCCACAGCCCGCCGAAGCCCTGTCGTTCCAACTCTTGTCCCTTGATGATCTCCAATCCGATATCCGCTCCAAAACGATCCCGAAGACGGCCAGCGACGCCCTCGATAGCTCTGGTGTACCTTACCGAAACCGGCCTCTCCTTTGACGTCCATCCGACGGCGCGGCCACTGCGCGCCACCAGCGTGTCACTACGTGGTAGTGTTGAGTTGATTGGTCGGCATCTCGGTCAGCAATGCTGCCATCCTGATGTTGTCGACCACCAATTCGAGCTTTCCGCGTCGTCCGAGGTGCGCCGGGCGGCCTTCCGCAGACCATACCACGACACACGACTCGGAGGAGTTCTTGGCTCTCATCGCTCGATTAGAGTTGAAATTCAACCTGTGCGCGGCTCTGCCCACCGCCATCGCCGTCACGAGTGCATCCTCGGCCGTATAGCCCAGAGCGTAGACACCAAACGGCTCATCATCCATACCAGCGAACTGTGGGAACTTCACCAGAGCCTTGGAGACCGCATCGGGACGGGCAGAACTGTGGGAGATACGGTTCACTTCCGTCACTCTAAGCCCGTGTCTGGCCTAGGGCATTACTTATTATTTCTCGTGGCCTCCGCGGGCACGCACACAATCACCACTTTCCTCACACCATCAGCGTCCCGAACGTATCCTACTGTCTGAGACGCCTTTGAAGAAGAGCCTGAACGGCGCAGCTACTGGAAGGGGTTTCAGACTTTACCCGTACCAGCTTCAGCTCGGACGAAGTCATTGATCTGCCGCATAACCCCCTTGGCAACGACGCATTTCGGGTCGCTTGCAAACGCTGCGAGAGCGCGCATCTGGCCGACCACGAATATGGTGCTCGAGGACGATAAAGTCAGCGCTTCCTCCCGGTCGAGGAAGCCCAGCCGCTGACCATACTCCTTCAACAGCAGCTGGTCCACCGGGTCGTAACGTCTCAGGCGTTTGGCAGAGGACTCACCGAGGTGCTGTCTGTCCATTCAAGGGAAGGGATTGGAGGACTCCAGAGGAAAGCGGCTACGGTGATAGTCCCTCCCCGGGGGGGACGCCTAACTGCGGATGACCTCCGCGGTCGTGGGATTACAGAATCCGCGACGGCCGAGTCGTCCACGTGATCAGCGGGGGATCGCGAGGCCACAATCGCTCGAAGGGAACCCCCGCCCGCCTCGGTTTCTCCCTGGAAGTATCCAACGCAAGGCACACCGCGAGCACACAAACCGGTGAGAGCAAGACTCTCAAGCTTTGGTTCTATCCTCGACCTTGAGATTTACTGGGGGAAACAACAGTATGGTTGCACGAGCTATACCATCAGAACTGCCGGCAGAGATTGAGTGCGACAACCTGAGGATGTATATTACGAATGGCGAGCGCCAAGTCTGTCCCGTGGTGACGTGATGGCGAAGCTCCAAGCCTGTGGTTGCAGTCCCTGGACTTCTTTTGATCCTCTTTGGCGAGGCCTCTTAGCTGTTATGGCTTCATGACTCAGCTGTGTGTGAATCGACTCCGTTCGGCGATCCACTGTGGATAATACTGGTCCCTATGCCTTTAAGTCTGTGAGAAGTAGCCAGTATTTGGCGCGCGCTGGTGGTTCAAGCATAGCTTACGTGTGCATGCGTCATGCATAAGCGTTCACGATTTCCTTCCACAAGCCTTCTCAGGCTGTTAATTACGTAATGATCCGATTCGACGTTCATAGTGTTGCAGATGTCTGTGCGCCATCGACTTTGCATCGGCCAATCTCAAATTGAGATTTTCAACACCGTTCCGATGTTCGGCTCCTTCTCGACGAATAATTTCTGCACTTCAGCTTCCTCCAAGGCACTCCCGCCACCCCAATGATGAACTTCGTCCCGACTTGGCTCCTGTTGGCTCAAGTTCTGGTCATTAGCACGGCCCAAGATGTTGGCACCTTCCTCCATGAGACGCCCCTCTTCAAAATGTTCTATGCTGTGAACGAGGAGCATGAAGCCACATTGACCGTCGTGGTCCCCTCAGTTTTGGTAACTAGGGGTGACAAAACCTTCGAAGCTTATTTCAACCGCGGGCCTAACCCCCTACGTAAGGTCGAAGATTTCACCTACACCGTCGACTTCGATAGTTCCGAGTCAGCCAGTGATGATTGGCACGAGGCGCTCGAGACTTTCCTTGTAAACACCGGAGTGCTCGAGTCTGACGAGACCTACTCCCCCGACGACACTCAGCCTCGGCCGCTAACCACTCTCACCTACACGAGCGGTGATGAGTTCTCCGTCAACTTCCGCGGCGAAGAGATCCTCTTCTTGAGGCTTGGACGCAACTTGGTGCCGGGTGAATACGTGTACAAGGAGTCTGTGGCCCCTTACCTCAGGATAAGTTACACTATACGTGTCGATAGGGTTGGTGGTGTACTGGTTGAGTGTAAAAGGCGTAGCACTTCCCGTTTCGGCCACATGCTCGTTCGCCGCGATCGTGGTCTTCAATACATTTACCATGTTGTGGAGTCAGCTGGGAGAGGTACTTTGGATCAATTCCTTGACCAAGTGAAGTATGTCTGCCCAGGCAAACGTGTGCTTCCCGACGACTTCTCAAGAGTGGTCGTCGCCACTGAGAAGACGATCTACGTGGAGTTCGAAGGAGGCCGCCTGGCCCTCACTAAGGTCTAAACCCTCCACGTTGTGACATGCCCGATATCAGACTATGTACAGTTGGTCAATTCTCCCCTGGGTACCACTTTCGCCCGACCGAGCAAATCTTCTGCTGACAGCTCAGACGGCTAATGTGTCTCCGCTGGGGGGGGACTAGGTATTAGATGGCTCATGAAGCTACATCCACTTTTTCGGCACGCCGCTGGCACGTAGTCCTTTCCTGACGTATGTCGGGTGGTGCCCCATTGTTACACAGACTGTTGGATCATCATTAACACTGTCTCATAAAATGTCTAGCTGTTCGGGCACGGTGTAAAAGCCCGACCTAAGAGCTATATTATCCACTATTCTCCCTTTTCAAGCAAGGCTTCTTTAGCCTCCTACGCCCCTTTTCCCTCCACACGGGCTCGCGCTTTTCCAGATAGTAATCGTTCATCTTTGCGTTCAGTTAGCCGTTCAGTCAAGCCTCTCAAGGGTGCCCGAGGCCGAGGGAGAGAGACGCGTTGATGATGGTAAGAGCTTGGCCGAGATGAATACGATTGCCTAGCTGGTTTTCTTTCCAAAACCAAGGATCAATTATTGATCCGAGCTAAGCAAGCGCTGGTAGTCGGCACTGTGACGAGAGATGCAGCGGGGCGAGAAAAATACAGTCCGTAGAGAGAGTCAACATGCGACGCTGAGGCCACTGTGCCACTTGGCAGCAGCGCTTTTCAGCCGGTAAAGAGAGAACCCAACCAGCTGGAAATGAGGCCACTATGCCATGGCAGTAACAGCAGCACCTCAGGTTTGAAGAAGCATTCAGATACAAGCTCACTGCTCGTGCAGTTACGCTCGAGCGTCGTTCCCGCACAATGTGGCATAGTTGCCACATTATGTTGCACTTCCCTGGACACCGTGTGAACCAAGTGGTAAGTACGGAATCATTTTCGAGGCGAACTTCAACCCTTACCGAATGTATCCTAATAAAGATAACCGCTCACGCCAATCGACCAGCCAGCATGGGGATCGTGAACGTTCATCGCTAACAGGAAAGCACTCGTCACCAAACCTGGAAGGTACCTGAGGACCGGTGGCATCTGCGTCCCCTCGCCTGCAGACGAACAACAACTCAACGCTTTAATCGTACCATAACTTACGAAACTCTCGACTCCGCAGAATGATAGTAACAATGAAGTCAATTGAGTTTCACGAGGAAGACGACGGCAGCAGTGCCACAGTAGTATCTTTATTCCGAGAAGGGGAGGGGCAGAAACGTTATCGCTACTTCGACCCTCTGTAGGGCCGAGTAGCGTTGTAATTAAGTACGTATGAGGCCTACTGAGGCAGGCAGTCGTTGAAGAGGCCGAGAAGCTGACTGATGAGACAGACGCCGTAGCCGGTGGCCTTGTTGTCCATAAACTCGACGGGGTAGGCCATATCGACGTGAAGGTACTTGATATCTTCTGTCTTGGCCGCCGCTGCCATCATGTTCTCATACACGAACCAACCGGCGCACGACACTTGAGCGTTTGTTCTATTCTTAACCTGCAGAAACGAGGAATAACCGCGACGGCATCAGACGAGTAGGGGAGCCTCCCTCAACAGCGAAGGACTCATCTCCACAGGAGACGAACGAAACCTATAAGCCCCCGAGAACTACACGTCCTCATTGCCATTAATCAAGCGTCGAAATATGAACCATCAGAAAAACCCGTGGCTCTGTCGTTGTTGGGCGGGCCTCAAACGGCAGCGAAAGACTCACCGTCACGACCAAAACGAACGAAACCTACGACCTCTTCAGCACTTCAAGAGCTACACGCTCGCCATGGCCATCACACAATCGGCAAAATATCAATCAAAGAAGTCCGTGACAATGCCGTTGTTGCCAAGGCTCGAGTCGCCTCCCGTGATCTTACCGAATTCTTCAAATCAGCGACGTCGCTTTGAAGCTCGGCTCTGTGGAACTCCGGACAGAAGATGAGGGGGTGCACCATGTCACCGATCTTCCTACCAGCTTCCACGGCAGCCTTTTCGACCTCCTCAGAGTTGGCCATGATAGCTGCGTGGAAGTGACCAGTAGCGATGCCACTAGCGCCGGTCAGGGTGGCCATATCGATCAGGAACTCTGGGTTCAAGTGCTTGGCCGCATACGCAGCGCCATCGGCCATCACCAGCCGTCCCTCAGCGTCGGTGTTATTGATCTCGACGGTAAGACCCGAGTACATGGTGATGATGTCGTCCATGCGGAATGCGTCGGGGCCGATCGAATTCTCGGCGAGGCATCCGACGAAGTACAACGGCTTGCCGAGCTTCACGTCAGACTCGACGATCGCAGCGAAAGCGCCCAACAGGCCGGCAGAACCTGCGAAGTCACATCGTCTGCGGGAGGTTCATCGGGTTAAGGGCAATCGGGTCGTGGGCACACAGTAAAGTGACGCGCCGTAGAGCTAGTAAACGCAGCCACAAGGAATGAATTTCGGTGGACTTGTGTGCAAACGCAGTCGAGTTGGCGTAACCCTTGTAGTACCTCCCATATCTCTCTTCATCATTGACATGCCTTCCCGACTCTTCAAGGCCAGTCCGCCAGTATCGTAGACGATACCCTTGCCAACCAAGACAATCGACTTATCATCGGGGTTGGCATTGGAAGCGTTCCACGAGAGGACCACCAGCGCCGGAGGGTTCGCCGTGCCTGAACACCGCCATTCAGCCGACATTTCCAAATATTTCCCCTTCGTACAAGCCTTCCCCACATTCCACAGTCCCCCGAACCCCTGCTCTTCCAGCTCGTTGCCCTGGATGACATTCATCTTCACATCACGCCCCAACGCCTTCAAATCACCAACAAGACGCTCCATGAAGGATACATACCTGCCGTCGTGACGGTCAGCTTCATGCTCGCCCGAGTTTCCCCCGAACTCACGTTGTAGTGTTGAGGAAGTTGGTGGGCATATCCGTCAAAGTCGCAGACATCCTCATTTTGTCCACTACCACACCAAGCGCTTTGCATAGCTCCTTACTGGCAGGGCCCGACTCCGCCGACCATACTCCCACAGTGATCTTCGGACTCGGCATCTCGCAAGGCGCTCCTCGCTTAGTGCTCAGGTTGAACCGGAAGGCCGCCCGGCCCACGGAAATTCCCGTGACGGCTGCGTCGCGGGCTGTGTTTCCGAGTGCGAAGACGTGGACGTCGCGACTGCCAGGAGCGGTGAAGTCGGGGAACTTCACTAAAGCCTTGGCCACAGCGTCGGGGCGAGCCGGACTGAAGAGGTAAGTCAAAACTGGGCAAGTCAAGTCCCGCTAGCTACTACTTGTTGTGCCTCGAGGCTTCAGTAGGGATATTGATGAGAACGAGTTTAACGAACTTGTCTTCACCAGTCAAATCAGTTTGCTTGATCATGGTCACTATTTGGGAGGGTCGGGAAACCGTGGCCGACGAGGCTGGAAAAAGATTCCGAGATCCAACGCCATCCCGAGAGTACTCTTATTACCGTCATCATGAACAGTAACAAAATTGCTCAGTTCTTGTTTGAGGAACTCAGGGGCCGCTGCGACAAAGGCCTTCATCGCTGCCGGCTGTCCGACGACGAAGACGCTCGAAACTGCGGCATCCTTGGGAAGGGCCACGTCGCCGGTGTAGAGAATGGCGGGCCGGTCGAGGATCATCTCCGACACCAGATCGCTCTGACGGGCGGACTTGGCAGCCGGAGGGCAGGCCTGAGCTGGTCGCTTAGACATTCCAATGATAAGATTTACTGAGGACACAGGGACTTGGAAGAGAAGGATCGACGAGAGCTGGAGGCAAGCATGGAAGTTGGGTAGAATGACTATCAATAGAAGCTTTCCTTATACGTCGTGCTGTACAGGGTATAATCGCCACGTCTCTCATCACGAAGGCCGCCGCCGGCTGTCTTCACGCCAATTATACGCAATGGTGGGCTTCAAAAACTCACCGGAGTGATCGTGGACCACGTTCTAGTTCCGGAAGTGGTTCACTGAACGACCCCGAATTTGGAGGGGTTGGAGAGCATGGAATCGAGGAAGGAGGCGTTGGAAGGAGAATGTTGATGCGGGCTTATCTCACATGAACCCCACTGAACACTCAGGGACAGATTTCGCTAAGTGGCCCTTGCGACTGAGGTCATATTCGATGCAACGGCAGCTTAGGGACGGACCGTCACGGACGGTCGTTCTTTGGGGAACACTGAGCTTGAGCGACTACTTGAGAGAGAATCAGGGACCGAGCTCGAACTCCACGGGAAAAGACTCTCTCGTAAACAATTCAACTGGTCATTGTTAGTCTTCGAGTTGCCGGGCTGCGAGTGCTGTTTCACAGCTGCCGCTTCCGCTTATTTGGTGCTACGGGCGAGCGGCCGGCCAGTAACCCGATTCCGTAAGCCTTCCCCGGTTCGATCCGCACACGTGCCATTTAGCGCTACTGGACGTTAGGTTGGATCTTATAATAGGTTCCGTCTTTCTCTCGACCAGGAGCACCACTGTGTTGAGTCTTCACCTGAGCGGCTCCGGTATCGGCGTTAGGTGGCCTCGTGCGGCTCAGCGGCAAGAGCGCTCTCCCAGGTCAAAGGGGTCAATCGGGTTTTGGCTACAGAAAGAAGCGGACGTGAACCAATCCGGTCCGTACCGGTACGCTGTGGCCGCAAGGGGTTGGGGCATTTCCTTCCCGGGCAGTTCCAAGTCACGCAGACACAGACGTGCGACCTTGAGCCTCCTCCGTCGAGTGACCATGATAGAAACCCTTTCCCAAATGGGTCCTCACTCGGTTCTTCCCGTTATCTAGTAGGCATCGCAGTCATTCTAGCCACGTTAATACTGACTAGAGAAATCATCCCGATGACCGGAAGTCACGAAGGGAGGCCCGGCAGAGTCTCTCACTGTTCCCCCTAAAGTTTTCGTCGAGCTAGGGCGACATGAGCGGGTCTGCGGACTACTGCGCGTAGGAAGACGGAAGTGCAAATTACTCAGAGGAGTTATTTCTTGTATCGCGAGAGGGAAATGTGGGAGAGCGCGGCGCTCAGACGAGGCCACGCTGACCTAACGTGGCTACCTGCCTGTCTCATGGCGCCATTTGAAGCAATTGTGCGGCGGCTCATATCCGCACAATTTGTGCGGATACTGAGAGAAAGCCGTTCGAGGCTGGCCGCTTCGTTGAGGGCCCAAAGCTGAGGGGCTCTTTGGCAAGTGTCCATTTGAAGAAGTTCATGTGAGACCCGTTGAATCGGACCTCAAGTGAGTACTCGGCGTCAGCGGAGATCATGTGGAATTTGCCACTCGTGTTAGAAATTCGGCCTGTGTGCACGCTCGCGCCAGCCTCTGCCGCGCGGTGACGTGACGCTTGAGGGATTAGTTATCTTCCTGTTCACCGTCGTTCTTAGCGTGGGCAGCCCTCAGTCGTCCGCATATCCGTCGCCCTTGTGTGGTTGGTTTGTCGTCGAGGACTTTCCTTCAGGCCCACCCTCATCTTCCTAATGGTCAATTTCCTCTCGTCGATACTAATTGTTCAACCGTTGCTCGTTACGGCGCAATACGTCGGGAGGTATGTGTACGAGACGGAAGACTTTCGTATGATCTTCGATGTTAACGACGACCACGAAGCTGATTTCACATTCAAGGCCCATCCGAGGCTTGGCGTCACCCCAGAAGGCTCGACATCCTTCAGCACTGGGATGGTCCCCTTGGAAAATTTTTCCGATTCTGGCTATCTTTTTGCGCTCGGCAAGCGAGGCCCTGGCTACGCTACCTTCACTAATTTGTACAACGCTATTGGCCACTATTTGAGCAAGGCCGGTATAATTCAGCCCGATGATTCGTTCCCCCCTGCTGGGATCCAACACGGTGACCTCACGTTGCTCACCTACACTGACAGTGACCACATCTCCACCGACTTCCAGGGCGAGGAGGTAATTTTTAGGAAAGCTGGCATTTTGATACCTGGTACATTCGTGTACAACGAGCCAACTTCCCCAAGCTTAAAAGTGGTCTTCAAGGTATGCCCTGATGGGATTGTCCGGATAAAAGTCAAATGTGGAAGGCACAGTACTCCTCGTTTCCGTTGCAAGCTCACTTCTGGTAGTCGAGAGGAAATCTTCGTTGTGGGGCCCGCTTGTAAGGGCACCAGCTGCTCTGGGATGCTCGAGAAGGCCAAGAGTGTTTGCCGCAAGAGGTCTTTCGCCTCGGGCGATCTATCGGAGGTGGTCTTCGCTAATGATAAGACGATCTACACGAAGATAGAGGGGTCACGCAAAGCACTCACCAACGCCCGGGCTTGAGCATTATGCCAATTCACCGTGTAAAGCTGCGTGTCACCGCCGATGACCACAAACAGCCCATTTTCCCTGGGTTATTTTTGCAACGTTGTTACTACAACTTTCCAGTGCTCGCCCCAACTTCCCCGCTGCCAGCTTAGTGATCGATCTTACGGGTCAGATCTGCCTCTGCTGGAGACGAGCGGTTGGCTGGCCGACGCCACTTTCGTATTTTCCAAAGTCTTTATAGCACAGCTAGGCGTATGGTTGCTAGATGTTGTATAAAATAGATTGCTATTACCGTACAGTAGCCGCTAGCGTACAGGGTGGATGATCGAACTCAGACTTTTATCACATGCTGTAGTCGTTTGGGCAGTCTATTCAACAACACCCTTATTTCAACTTTTGTGGACCAGTGTTTCGCATAGGTTCTACCCCAGTTACCACGGGTTTTGCGTTTCGCAAGTGACAGGGCATCCAATACGTGACATCGGACCCGAACGGTTGATGATACAGTTAACCCTTTGCTGGTCCACACCCCGAGATCAACACAAGACACAGGTCTCGATGGCAAATAGCTGTAAGACCTTCGTCGTGCGACAACGGTACGCGAGGCTCACGAGGAGTGAACGAAACGATGTTCGCAATCTGCAACACGTAGGGTTGCTTTCATCTGTACATCTAGGGTATATTTCTGCCGTAGGCCCTCTCGTTGCGTAAAGGGCTTTGGTGAACCTCTGCTCAAGGCGTGGCTACCGGCCTGCCCCATGGCGCGATTGTCAGGGATTATGTGGATACTGAGAAGAAGGCCTTCTATATCGCCAGGAAGAGGGGTGACTTGGTCTTAAGCCGCAACTGCACAGTAAAAATCATCGATATCAAAGAATCGGCGCTCTAGAACTTTACTTGTAGTATTTACTACTACCAAACGAGACATATCAGAGAGAATACAACGGTGAGGCTCCGACGAAGAGTGAAATGATAGGGATCCTGTGATCCGCCGTAACGACCGAAATGCAAGCGTTGTTGACGAGTAATATGACAATTCAAGAAATTTGTCGACTCTGCGATTGAGCTGATGATGTGTCACCCATTGCGGGTGTACAAACAATGTATGCGTTGTTATCATCTCACCTCGGCAATACCAATGCGAGACCTGTCCCAATCGTATAAATGGTAGAACCCGATAAGAGCGGGCAGACCCAAGCTCCATGTCCCATCGTCACGGAACTCGATGCGCAAGACTGGACCCTGCTATTTCCTATTTCTTTATATGCGGGCCCTGATTGAGGTATCATAGCCATCGACCGGAATCAGTGTCTGATCCGTGAAGCCTGCTCAAGATTACTTCTGATTTCTTTGGTACTTCCATCTGGCTCGGTTCCATTTTGCACGAAAGCCTTTTTCATCAGCGGGTTTTTGGTTCCGACTTCCAACGACCACCCAGTACAGAACTCAAAACCAAGATCCCTTGAGAGGCTATACCCGATATGGTCGGAAATCGGAGTCTTCTCGGAAGTGCAAATATATCGCATGCATGAGATTGCCGTGACAAGCTGTAGTCATGTCAGCACAGTCACTCTTGGTCTTCACCAGGCTACCCATCAGACCTGATCAAAAGCATCAGAATCAACCACCAATCTTACGCCGAGCACCCACCTGCCATCTTTGACGTGTGACACGAGATCACCGCCATCGTCATGAAAGCGTCAGCATCCTTATTCTCAACCGCTCGCCGCCACAGCGTCTCAACGGCGGACTCCGAAACAATGAGGTTCCTGCGGGGTGCCGGGCACGGGCTCAAACCTGCCTACAGCTGACGATTGACGGGGACACTATTCACTCACAGAGGGCCAGAACCATCCGTCCTACGGCGGCTTGCAGGGTTGGCGTGATCGGTTGCCGGCCACTCGATATGGGCTTGAGCATCTCTATCCAGCCGTCCTCGACCAGCCGAGGACCCACTTTGACTGCTGTCTGTTGGCACTGTGCCAAATCTGGAAAAGTGGGCATGGGCAGGGCCCAGACCGGGAAGTGACTTGAGTGCCCAGGCCACAGCAACATCAGTGCCCACCGCTATGCTGACCTGTGACGAGTTCGAACACCACCGTAGCCCTAGTGACAGCAGCGGTTGCGGCTTCGCTCGCTGCCGATCGTAGGATGACTGTTGAATTCACGTGAGCATCTATGACCGCACTGACGACCTTCCCCAGCACGCTTCGGTTAATCAGAGAACTGTGACCGAACATCAGCTTCGTTCAACAGATGAAATGGGCTCACCTCTTAGCCAGCGTGATGACATCACAGCAACGCGCCAGCAGGGCGACCGGTATCTCAGGGCAAGTGGCCAGGGAGAGCACCAGCGACAACACTCCGGTTCTCGCCAAGTGGTCCGGAATGGCCGCGACAGTTTTATTGTCGTCCATCAGAGTAACTGGCCAAAGCAAGAAATATCGATCACCGGATGCTCAGAAAACAATTGCAAAAATTACGCGAAAGATGAAAAATTTACGGTGCTTGAAAAAAAGGGTTGAAGCCATGCAGCGTGGGACGCTGATCGTGGGCACAAGCGACACGGCATAGTGAATGCGTACTGAGTGAGTCGAGAAGGACGGCCGTGAGCTCATCGCTGGCCAGCTCCCCTGGACTTCTCCGCGAAGACGTGGACGCGGACCACACTATCTTGAAAGCTCTCACGAACGGTGATGCTTCCGCCTCGAGACTCAGGACAGGGTGTAACTGAGAGACCGGGCTGCTACGCTAACGCCGTCCAGATCATGGTGAAACGCATCGCCGTCACAAAGGGCGGCTCGCAGAGCAGAGAAGCGATCGTCTCACCGTGGCGACCCGTCCAAGCAGCTGCGTCAGAGTTGCAACGAAGCGATGGGCCTCAAGGGGCCTCTCCCTGGGGGTTGAGGGACTCCGAGGAGTGCCCATCTGTAAACCAGTTATCGACTCGGACAAGGCCTTCGCTATGCGACCGAGAACGGCGTTGGCTGCGGCGGGGTCCTGAAGCGGTCACAAGACGCTTCACAGGCGACGAAAAAGAATTTCACGGTACCATAGTCGCAGAGCTGGTGAGCAGGGATTGCAGAGCAATGGCGACATCACAGGTGGCAGTGGAGATGTGCTCGGGCCGGAAGCATGGCAGCAACTGACTTTATGGATGAACGGCAAAAACCGCGCAGGGCCAGACCTCGGTCACTGGCTCGACGAAGCCACCAGCGTTGAGCTTCTCCACGTGATGTATCTTCTCCCCCGTTGCCGTTTGGAACCTGAGAAGCCGGTAGGTGATCGAGACCGAGCTTAACTCACGTTCCGAGGAAACTAAAGATCCATCCAGTACTCTACTGTCAGCCCAGCCATGATGAGCATCTAAGGTCGATCCTAGTAACTTACAAGTTTATGCTGTCACCAATGCAGCTTATCGATGCCAAAGCCAATGAGGCCTTCCACGGGAGCTGTGATGGTGTACCGCAGCTCTTGTCCACCAAACAGGGTGTGACCCTAAAACACATCGTCTGCCTTTCCCTGCACAAGCGGTGTCACGCTTCCATCTCCGAGCACCCTCGAACAACACGCGCGAAGGAGCGGGGCACGGAGACCTCGGCATGCTTCAAATTTTGGGGTCCGGCTAATGAAAGATCGCGAGAGCAAGTCCTGCCAAGTCTGCTGATACTATAGCGATGGAGGGTTGTGTCTACGATTAAGACTGCTCTCCCGACCGACCACTCTCTGACCCATCCAGCCATGCGCTCTCCTTGGTGACTCATCCACAGCACTGCAGGCCTCAGGGCTTCAGCGCTACGGCGTGCGCCAAGCTGGGCTCGCAGGCTGCGTAGTACCTACATCAGCGCCCAGGAGGGGTAACAGTACTGATGGCTCGCGAGCCCAAACGCGCAGGGAGTATATGCCTCACAGACACGGGGCGAGACGGCAAGAAGACTGCTGAGTACCCGAGTACTAGTATTCTCAGTTCTGGTTCAGATCCGCAGAAAAGTCCTGCAGTCCCTAACTTGCCACAAATTGAAATGGAAAATGTAAAAGGGAAGTGGCGACTAAGTGTTGCCGAGTACCAAAGCTCAGAAAAGCCAACACAGAATCAACAACAGCCGGGGATTCCAACGGCCATAAATCGGAAGCGCCGTCGTGCCCAATTATAATCGACGGTCGTCTTACTTGGAGCATAGGGCCACAGAGTGGCATGGCTCGGGAGGTATCGAAAAGGGTGGTATGCATACTGAGGTAGGGCAACAGCTCTGAGTCGAGGTCCATGCATCGCGAGACCAGGCTCCAAACACCGGATGGACTGACAGAAAGGAAGGGCAAGCCAGCCTTGCTGGAATAAAATAGCCTACCTTCCCGAGTCGATCACCGCACTCCAAAGATTCGTCTTTGTAAGCTCCCGGGCGAGAGCCTTCAACGATTCCTCGTCCTCTATCGCTCCCATCACGCCCACGGCCGCTTCCCGCATAGCGTCATCGGGAAGCTGCGGCGGCGCCTCAATCCCCATGAGGGAAGGGAGCCTTTGAACGACCCTAGCTGCCATCGAGCGACTCATGTTGGTCTCCATGATGCGTAGACACTCGATTCTAACTTCCACTTCGCACTCGTCGCTCAACGCGCAGTTCACAACTCGCTCCTCGAAGTCCTGCGAGAAGTGTTCGGCAAGGGCTCGCCAAGCCAGTCGACGGGTAAGGACCGTGTTTCCCGCATGAGTCAGCGGCCTGAGAGTGTCTCTAAGCTCCGTAGTGTCCATTGACGTAGCATGCAGGAGCCACAGGGAGCCGGTCACCATGAAGTGACAGGCCGTCCCACAGTTAGCCATCGGGCGAATAACATAGGGGACGATTCCGAGCTGCAGGACATCGGTGCTGACAACATTCGGACCGAGGTGAATCACCATAGTGCACAGCAGCCTGACCGAGTGCAGAGTAAGCTCACGCAGACCGTCAGACTGCAGGAGAAGGAGAATGAACGGCAACCACAAGGACGGTCTGAAGGACTTCTGCTTCGCTCCGTTGCAGGCCAGGTTGACCAAGTCTAGGAGGAACTCTTCCGGCACTAAAGACAGCTGCCTCCGCGAGTCAATGGCGGAGATGATACTCTGCATGGCTTCGATCACTTTGTCACGCAGCCTAGGTCCACCCACGGTAAAGGCATGACGAAGCGTCATGCTATACTGGCCGAAGATCATCTCCGCTGTCCTCGAAGAAGCTGCAGCGACCTCGAGTGGCGGTCTGGAGGACAGAAGGACGTCCAATTTCCTCTCGTAAGCCACGCGATGGGCCTCAGGGATGTCAGTCGTTGCATAGCGCAACTCTACTGCAGCATAAGAGTCGCCGCTCCAGTGGTACTCCTCGTCTTCGAAGCCCATCGCTCCTAATTGGCGTGCAGCCTTGGCTCTGTCTGATAGCTCCTGGGGTTGTTCTTGCCCCTCGGAGGCGTGCAGAGCGCGGAAGTCCCGATAGGCTTCTATTGAGACGGACTGCAGCACTAGGACGACCAACTTCTCAACCGATTCCGGCCGATGATGGTAGAGTTGAGGGTCCTGGAAACGAGAGACACTTCGAGCGCGCAGAGATACGAGCATAGTCCAAGGATTGACATCAAGTATTTTCACACACCATCCGATGTTCCGCGCATGATAGCAACTTGATAATTTCGTTATCCGCTTCGTGAAGAGTGCAGGATGAAGACACTCATGATCGATAGTGAGCGGCGCGAGGCGCTGTCAGGAATCTCTAGGCCCCTCTTCACATTCGGACCGCTGCTGCAATTACTGGAAAAGTCAACACTGGATGGGGGGACCGATCCTTCGGCTGCGCAGCTGAAGGAGCCCCTCCAGAGACTCACCAGCGACCAGCTCTTGAGATGCTCCACAAGCTTCTCGTTCCTCTTCCTCTGCACAAGGACATCTCTCGACATGACTAGCAACTCCGAGCACAAGTCGAAGACAGCCAGCCTCGTCGGCGTCCATGCCCTCACCAAGCTCAGCACTGCTGACGCCTGAGCGATGATGACTCCAATCACCCCGACTGGCTCTGGCTTACCTCGTAGTACTCCGACGGGCAGAAGTATCGGGCCAGAGCGTCGGCAACAAGATCCAAGTACTCGATAATCTCGTCCCGAGCAAGGCCGAGGTCGGAGAAACATCGCCTACAGAAATCTTTCTCCCTCGCGCTACGGCCTGGCGACTCCAACGAGACGTAGAAGCTTCGCTAGAGTATCGGCTCACATCTTGGCTCCCTTTTCGCCATGCTGAAGGATCTCAACAGCGGTCTTAGCTGACCGATGCAGGGCGCCGCACAGTACGGCCGCCGAGGAGCTGTGCACTATGGCGCTGACGACTGCGACTAGTATGAGATGAATCGTCGGGATACAAGGCTCCACGGACAGCCTGAAGGATGGGAGATTTCCCGAATCACTCGAGGCCCGCCGTACTTTTCGTTTAGTTTCAGTTTTTTCTCGAGCCCCAGGAGAACCGCGTGGAGCGCTTCAGACACTAGCTTGCACGTTGGGTCTTTGGCCCTCGCGTCCTGACCCTCGATACCGATTCGACGAACCGTATCCGGCTGAACTCACCTCTGGCTGTTCGATGTTGTCCGCCAGTGCTGCCACCAGGGCCTCCACAACCAGCACACCAGGTTTGCTGAAGAACACCTCCGGAGGGTAATCGTAGACCATCAGATATCGGACCTAGCCCGAGCTCTTCTGCACACGGGGACCAGCGAAGTCACCTCGTTGAGGGCAGCTACACGCTTGCTCCGCCCCACACTCGAATACTTTATCCTACACGACGCTTCGAAGAGACGCCTCTCATCTGATCATCAGCGATGCTCACTAGGCCGGGAGTCGAGGAGTCCCTGACTGAAGAACTCACCGGCACTAGAGACAGCAGTCAGCTCGACCCAGCTCGGTCGAGTCTTGGCGGCCTCGGCCTCCACAGCAGCGTGGCCGGGAGGTGGTCGGGGAGTCTTGGGTGGCCGCTGGACGACCGAGGACGATGGACCCGTTTGGCTCAGAAGACACGACAAGGCAGCGTCGATCTCCTCAGCGTATCTGCTTATACCATGGATGATCAGAGGCAACCACGGAAGGACGATACTCACCGGGCTTCAAAGCCTCGGAAATCCTCGAAAAAATCTATCGCTCCGCTAGAGATGAACCTATCAAGGCGCTCCTCCCGGGCAATGGATACGCGTGGTTGCACGCTGGGTCCACAGTTACCAGCCAAACGACGCGTGAAATCCTTACCTCTCTCTTAGATGGGCATTCTCAGCCACACAAGTGGCCACGACTGACGTGTAGAATTTGATGAAGGACTTAACAAGGTCTGTGTGGGCTGTCCTGTGGCGATCGTTCAACCAGTGTAGAGCCAGCTGTGGGAACTCTACGACTCCTGAGAGATGAGCGTCAGGTCTGGTAGAAGAATCTTTCGACCTTACGAGCAACAGTAATGGGGTTGGTCAGACCAGTGGAGGTCTTAGTCATCAACGCCCTCACCGCGCGATCTCGCACATCATCAAGTTCATGGCCAAGCTTCATGCAAAGTTCATAAATGGATGCCGCCTGGCGAGTGTCGTCCTTCTCTGTAGCAGCCATACTACTATTCCAGTGAATGCACGCTACGAAGGCCGCCAAGCCTGCCTCAATGAACTGTCTAGTACCGATGGATCATGACTCAACACAAACCGCAGTGGATTGACGGAAATCGCATCTTGCCGGTTCAAGTCATCTGTCATCAAACGATGGGAGTCCCGTCCCGCTGTACCGGTAGTAACCCAATTAGCAAACTAGTGGCAATCGTTAAAAGGGATCGAGCCGACCCCTCAGGGGTTCAGAAATAATATCCTTGGCAGTTAGCCCGTAACATACGCCGAGGCATCCGGCTGCTCTATCATCGCCAATTCCCGTCGATCTCATCTTTCCCTTTGAACTTCATGCTCGCCAGCTGATCAGAATTCGGAAGAGTGAAGAGTCTCTGCAGACTACGCTTGTACTGTGGTGAGTACTCGAAATTATCTTCCAGAAATTCTGGTCACCAGGAACCACCACCAGCCTGGGCGCCCACATGCAACAAGGGCAACTCGTACTCTTCTGGCTGAGGGTCTCAGCCTGAGACCTGACAGCAACAAAAGAGTGACCGTCAGTTGGATGGGTCCCCTAGAAGGAACGAACATCTCGTGCTGCGAAGGGTATTCCCATCCTTGGGCCTAAGGGAGCTCGTCAGCTCCCGTGTCCGGTTACGAAAGGACAGGCGGCGAACTCTCACCAATCATCTTTGAACCACAGAGTAGGCATGTAGCTTCTCGTGTCTTCAGCAGTCGCACACTACAGTAGACGCAGGGCCCCTCTCAGAGACTTTTAATTGCGCCACCATCTAGTTTCAAGTGAACTGTTGTCAAGGCCGTTCCGGCATCCGCGAAACTCAGATATGATTTCCGGATTATAATTGAAGTAAGCTTTGAAGATCTTCCTGAGTCCATGCTCTGTCTCGATAGCCGACAAAGACGCTATGTCTGACTCGACCATTGCCGACAGAGGCCGCTTCTGTAATTATTGGCGCGCGCCACTTGGCACCGCGCTGGCGTCACGG
This sequence comes from Perkinsus olseni, assembly GCA_013115135.1. Classification (NCBI taxonomy): domain Eukaryota; phylum Perkinsozoa; order Perkinsida; family Perkinsidae; genus Perkinsus; species Perkinsus olseni. The sequence continues at coordinate 22,491 of JABANP010000360.1, forward strand.
TGACACCGAAGTTCATTGACCATAGGAATGGGGTTTCGGTGTTCAGTGCCACACTCGAGGATCGGTCGGGAATACACGGCCAGTAGTGCATCATTGATCCCGAGATGATCGAAGTGTCTCCCCTAGGTGGCGGTTCGATCGTTGGGTCGCCTCGTTGGAGCCCAGTTCGTCTGTGTTAGCTGTCAGGGTTGGTTACATCTCCACTTCTCCTATGGTGAACTTCGTCCCGACTCGGCTGCTTGTAGCCCAAGCCCTGGTCCTCGCCACGACGGCTCAAAAAGTCGGCACGTTTGTTTACAGGGCACAAACTTTCAATTTCACCTACAAGGTGGACGAGGGACATAAAGCTACGTTCAGCTACTCGGGGTTTCCTTGGTGGTGGAATCCTGACGACTCCGGTGATAGTACAGGTTTGCTCAGCCATTACAGCTCCGGTCCGCACCCGCTGAGGCAGGTTGGGCCTTCGACTTATACCGTTGACTTCAAAGGATCTGAACTCGGGGCTCGTGGCTTTCATGATGCTCTCAAGCATTCTCTAACCACTCATGGAGTGATCGATGTTCCTGATGATGGCATTCAGCCGGATGATTTGATCAACCTGAATTACGAAAGCGTTGACTGTATCTCAACCAACTTCCTTGGTGTGAAGATCCTCTTCATGAGGGTGGGGCACAGCTGGTCGGCGGGGAAGTTCGAGTACAGGTCGCCTGACCGTCCTAGGTTCAAGCTGGTTTACAAGATACGCGATGATGGGGATGTGAGGATACGAGTGAAACGTGGAAGGAGCGGTACCCGTCGCTTCCGTTTCAAGCTGTCTGAACGCCTTGGGGCGCAGCGGACCTTCAAGTACTACGTTCTAGAGCAAGTCGAGAGGAGGAGATCGCACGATCAATGGGATGATTTATTGAAGTATGTGAAGCGTATCTGCCCGGAAAAATCTTTGAAGCCGGGTGACCTTAAACAGCTGTTCGTTGCCAGTGATAATACGATTAATGTACAACTCGAAGGAGATCTTCTTACTCTCACCAAAGTCTGAGTGTCGATATCCTCGACTGGCTTTTTCCTAACACCACTTTCGAATATTCTGGCCGTTCGCCAGAATGCCTGATCTACCATCAAAGTGGAAATCAAATCTGTCTCCTGAAGACGAGCCGATTCTTAAACCAAGTCGTTCCTTCATTCACCTTCGCCTCCTCGTCTATATAGCCTATCGCTGCCTATGATTACCTCATAACTAAGCGATAACATCTTGTATTATGGATGCTGCTATAGTAGACGGGTCAATCGACAATTATTGTTATGATGGTACCACAAAATACCAATTTAAGACTTCTATCATTAAGCCTAGCCTGGCATCTCTTAGCCCGTTTACGCTAACCCTCCAACGAGGTTACGCGGTGAACCGTGTCTCTTGCGTTAGTCAAGTTGCCCGTAGTGGGGGGCCTCTTATCGATGGTACGGGCCTTGGCCTTCGCATCATTCTCCTCGAAGAGCATCCTTCCCGCAAGGAGAGGCTTGAGAGCGGCCAGTTACAGCCGTGGTTCGGGATGTAAACACTCGTCACCACGGCCAATTAGCCGAGGTCTACATTTTCTGAGAATGTAGACCTCGGCTAACTGGCCGTAGTTACTACGGCGTAGTATGATTTTCATGACATTGTCCACATTTCAAAACGGAAATCAAATTGGAAACGCAAATTTCAGCAAGTTTTACCAGGAAGCTGACTGAAATTTCCGACGGCTCGGAAATCTCCTGGATGCGTGGAACCCGGTTTTGGTGTGTTATGAGAATTTTCCAGAGTCGATGCTCTGCTGGTCTGGCCCACCACTCCCGATGAAGACCGCCGTTGTAATAACTAGCCGAACCCGACGCACCGCTCCGGGGCTCTCTTAGAGAACCCAACTTCTCTCTAAGCGCGAGCGAGCTCGAGAACTGCTGTAGCTCGATCACGCTCGGGGGTATACGCAGTTTGTATGGGGAAAGTGAGACTTACTTGAGACGGTAGGTAGTTCAATCGAATGAGAAAGCACTGAAGGAACAGAACTTCGCTCTCCAGATTGCTCATTGGATGAGACAATAGTCGAGGCTGAAGACGCAAGGGGTTATAACGCGTGATTCACTAGCGAATAATTTGCATTCTGTAGGATGTCGAATCTGCTTGTTGTCATGAGCAGAGCATGAGTTCATGTAGACTTATCACGAGAACTTAGAAAAGGTTGAAGAAGGCAACAAAGTCAGCTTCCGCGAAAAAATATCGTTCGAAGTTGAAGTAGCGCGTCATGAGAAGGAATCCGAATGCCGTGTTCATATCACGTAGTTTCATCGGCGATGAATCATCGCTCTAACGAAGAATGTTGCCAAGTTGGCGATGCCAACCATGAGGCTGCTCAGCATATTGCTATGAGCAGTACTTGTGCCTGCACCCTCGCGGTACAAGTGGAACTTACAATATCACTTCTGCGTGCCCTCAGGTGGACTTCGTCGTGCATACATTGCTGTCTCTGTATACGACAATTGTGCGTGGGAGGACAATGACATCCGACGGGCTTTATGGTTATGTTTACTCTCCCTCAGTAAAGGGTGCATAGATAGAGAGCAGTCAACATAACAGTCCAATCAATAACAAGAACATACGTGAAAACTGAGTGAGGCTGAGTGAGTAGAACATATTTCGCGGATCTATATTCTAACACTGCTATTCTCGACTGGATTTTCCCGTCGCCTTAGTTCGGGGAAGCGGTGAGGAAGACTCAAACTGGTTCGACTCGAAGTTCTGTTCTCGGAGGTGGTCACGGAGCGGTTTATACTGCATGAATCATGGGGCTGCACATGGCGTGTGCATGAATCATGCACATTCAATGAGAACATGAACAATTTGAGGCCATTGACCTCGTGGCCACTACAGTATAAGTACTGTGTTGTCCCAAAGTATGAGAAAAGTGATCTCGCGGAGCATTTGGGATGGATGTATGCTCACTAGCCTGACGACGAATGCACGTGTTCGCCGGGATGAACGGATGCACCGCGAACCAAGGCGCATGCACTACAGTGAAAACATAGTGACGACTATAGCGTACGCTATGTAACAGCTACAGCCTGGTTAAACACTACTCAGCTGTTAGACTACCATAGCTACTCTTGCCTTACTCATAGTAAGGCGTAGTAAGTTCCAATGCGCTTTGCACTAGCGTCCATGAGCATACGTGCTACACTAAGCTAAGCGTAGTGAGCTGTAGTGCTCATTATCGCTGCGCTCCCCTCGAGCCCAATCTTACCTTCCTTTGAGCCCCGTCTCAAAAAGCCACAGTGTACAGAGTGTTATGCCTGCGAGTTGCAGAGGGTAGAAACTGGCTTGAAGCCAGTGGCTTCGTTTCGCCTGTTTCGGTTCGCCTGCATCTTGCCTCGCGGCGCCCTTGTCCATTTACTGTAGGTGGCTGCGCTGTGCGCATGCGTGCACCGCAGCTTGATATAAGGCCCGAGTCAGGGAAGATTAGGGTTGGACTTAACGGGTCTTCCCACGCACAGTCATTTAGAATGTGTGACGTTGTTGCCTCTCCTACTGGTTCTCAGTCACCGAATCATTCTCGTAGATCCAGGGTGCTCCGCCGTTGGAAAGAATGGTTGGGTGGATGGAAAAATGGGAAAATACAGAAAAATACGGCAACAATGGAAAAATATGGAAAAATTTTTCGCGCTTCGCGCGTTAATCTTGAATCCATCGGGTTTGCGAGTGTGAAAGGAAAGCTGAATTTGCGAGACGTGCCCACAAATCTAATTCACCCTATGAGTCTCACAGTAATCGCTGAGCGCCGCTCAGTGAGCGGTTCTCGTGGAATGCATTCATGTCCTCGGAGAGCCACCTCGTACATGATTTGACCTGGAAGTCCGCCGTTCTAATCTTGCGCTCTTGTGAAACGCCACAGTCCAAGTATTGGAAACTTCGCTAGATCTTGCAAGAACGCAAGATCGAAATGTTGTTTCTTGGTGGGCGGTGCCCACTGGGCACTGCCCAGGGCACCTCCTCCTCCTCATCCTCCTCCCTCCAGGGTCCTCTGGTGTCTCTTTTGAACGTGTTGCTGTTGTCGGCGGATGTTACCCCTTGTGCGTAGCCACGAAGTCGACAACGGTAGCCGTTACGGTCGATATGTCCAATTCGTTCTTACGCGCGCCAATCACGTCTATTCCATTCCTGTGGGCGACCATCCATTGTGGGAATATGTGAATGAAAGAGAGGAAAGGTCAACTCAGAACTCATTGCCCAGCACGTCGGATCTCTGGGGGAAGAGCAGCCGTTGGAGTTGAGAATGCGTATTTTGTATGAGCGCCCGGCGGGCGCCGCCCGCCCAGTGTCGGCGCGTTGCGTTGCAAATCGCAGTCTGTCCCCCGATTTGTGACACCAGTGGCGAAAATTCTACTGCCAAGCCTCCGGTTCCCACGCTTTGGCTTACGGGTGGGCCGAAAAACGGTTCTTTGGGTGGATTTCCTGTGGTTTCACGTTATTTTGCTATTTTTCCATATTTTTCCACCATTTTGTTGCGGCAGGAAATTTTCCGCAGGAAAGATTGGGAAAATAGAATTGCTGCCATTTTGGAGCACCCTGCGTAGATCTTTTTTGCCTCCTAGGCTACCCTTCGATTGTCGTTGGGTTTCTCTAGTAGTGGATAGGTAACAAGTGTTATAGTGCACACACGAAGAGCAAGGTGGGTACGCAGCTGCAATAAAGGTAGTTGTCACTATAGTGCAGAGGTGTTCTCGTGCGACGGAATTTCGAACTAACGCGATGTCAAATGCTTGCAGCTCTTGTCTGAATCCTATGTGAGCACTCAACTCAACCGGTTAACAGTCAGAAGTCAACAGGCACTAGCTGTGATCGCTATGCTAACTACTAGCTAGCTATTAGCTAGCTAAAGCTTAGCTCACTCCGAAATCATTCATTGCGTTCAACTTTGTACCACGTTCGAGGCGTGGTCGGGGAATTCCCGACGGGAATTCATGGCCAGTAGTGCATTATTGATACTGAGTGGCGGTTCAATCGTTGAACGGCCTCGATTGAGCCCGGTTTCGTCTGTGTTAGCTCAGCTAACTTAGCTGTCAGGGTAGGACAAACCTCCGCTACCATCGTCGTCATCGAGCCCTCGCTTCCCATCGGATCTTCGATGACTATCTTGTCTTCCGGCGTGATGCTCTTCGTGTGACACGAATCGTGTCAGCTTCCGAGTACATTTGTGGCCGACATCTCCACTTCCCAAATGATGAACTTTCCCCTAAATTGGTTGGTAATGAATCAAGCCCTGGTTATCGTCAGCACGGCTCAGGATGTTGGCAAGTTTGTTCACGAGACGGCAGACTACCGTATAACCTACGATGTGAATGAGAACCATCAAGCTACTTTTACTTTCTGGGTTCCGAGTCCACCTGGATGGTGGTCCCCGGACAGGAGTTCTTACAGCTTCAGTGTCGTTAGGCAACCACATGAGGAGTTCACCCACGGGCCATACCCCTTGTCAAAGACCGACACTTCTACCTACGCCGTCGAATTTGATGGTTCAAGAGCCAGTGCTCATGATTGGTATAAGTCTATTGAGAGGTTACTGCTGAGGAACAACGTCATTGACAACGATCATCCCGAGCGGTATGGTGATGTTCAGCCTGGGGACTTGTCCGTTCTGACTTATACGAGCGGTGACGCTTTCTCAACCTCGTTCCGAAATGAAGAAATCAAGCTCATGAGGGTGGGAGGCAGCCTGATTCCGGGCTTGTTTGTGTTCAAGCAGAAAGTGGCTCCCTATCTCGAGGTTCGTTACAGAATACATCTTGACGGGCGTGGAGATATGAGGTTTAAGTGCAAGAGGCGTCGAACCTCTCATTTAAGTTTCAAGCTTTCCCGCCGCACGAAGGGTCTGTTATACGATCACTATGCTGTGGAACCGGCCGGTGGTGGTACCTTATATCAATTCCTCCACCAGGTCAGGGCTGTTTGCCCGACCACACATTTGGATGCTGACGACCTATCGAAAGTGGTCTTCGCCACTGAGAAAACTATCTTCGTGACACTTGGAAAGGCTCGCTTGGCTCTCACCTCCTCGGCTCTCTCTATCGGAGGTGCGTAACCAGTTCATTTCTACTTTTGTCTTTTCCTCTTTTTCGTGCGCCGCTTGCTGCGCAGAACGTGCTGACATGTATGAGCCTTGTGGCTTCCTGTCCAATGCCTCGGGCGCTGCTTCAGCAGATACACGAGGAAGACTATTATCATGGTATCAATGACAGACTTCTATCACTCAGCATAGCTCACGAGGTCATTCCGCCTTGTCACCTGAGCCCTCTGCTGTGCGCAGTAGCTAAGACTTTCTCAAATCCCGTATTCCATGCCATTTGCGTTCTACGAGTTGGGCCTCGTTCGCTACCAATCCGAATAAGGTGGGGCCGCCAACGCCACAGTATTGCATCTTGAGTCTTCGCAACCCGAATCGTCGGGGTTCCAGCGAAGGAGCGTTTGATACTCAATGCATTCTTTTCTGTCTGGACCAGACAGTCTGGTGCAAGGCACTGTGCTGCAGCTCTTCGATGATTGTACTACAATCATAGAAGCTCACAATCATTGTAGGCAAAGGCGTATACTAAGTATGCTGTACTTCTATGAGCAGTGGCAAATATTTTCGTTGTTCCGAGTAAGTAATCTACCCGACAGGTTTTGCAGTCCGATAATCAGACTGCAAAACCTGTCGGGGATATATTCAATCCGATAGAATGATGCACAGACAATCCTCCACTTCTAAGGTGCCCTTGCCAGCAATTCCCCGGGATTCGCGATTCGCCGAAAATGAGAAGTATGAGGATCACGTCAAGTGACATTATGGTGTTACACTATCAACGCAACTTCGGAATTCGCAGGATCCGATTCAGGATAGGCTGAAAAACGAGGAGTGGGCGAGCCCGACGGGCTCAGTATTGTCTGATGTACTTCAAGGTCAGGGACGATTATCCCATTGCGACATAACACCTAAGCTTCAAATCTTCTTCTAGTTCATAACTTGATTGTGTTGTACTTCGTTTACTGATCAAGGGACTCGGCGAAAGACTCCTAAGTGTGTTTAAACAATATCAACATTGAATGGCTGATGCCTCAGAGTGTCCTCCGAAGTCGGGTACAGGGAGGCTTCCTGAGGGAGCGAGACACGGAGGGGGCACTGTGAAGTATCGGGGTGGGCTTAGCAGAACCGGGGGAAAGAAGAAGTCGATGTAGACAAGTCTGAGTGGTTCTTGATGTCACAGTAGTTCTGGAAGGCCTTAATCCCAAATACTTGGAACTCGAAGTCAGAGGTGTAGTAGTTGAAAGGTCGGGTTGCAGAGATCAAATACCACGTAGGAGGAGTCCCACAGCGGCAGCAAATGAGTAAACTCGTACTACACCTTTTCCCGAGCAAATAAAATGTTTTTCGTTCGGTTTAAACCATTTTGATAGCAATTTAGCGAGTGTCATTGGAATTAAAAAATTGTCAAACCAAATTCGTTTTGTCACCAAAATTAATATTATGAGCAAATACGATTTAACCCGTGTCATTCTATTTGAATCGATTTTGATCCAAATTCGCTATCTAAATCATTCTGCTACTACGACCCCCTTCCTGCAACTCGAACACATACTCTAAGCTCATGAAACACGGTAGAACACTAATGCTCGTGAATCACGAGTCGTGATTCTTGCCAACGGTAACCATACTTCAATGATTCGATCCGGTGGAAGCTCCTCCGAGAACGCTGCCACGTGTGACATCATGTCACTGGCGTGATGTCACGGCTACTACTGTACTGTATATGAACTACCTACCATGTTTCGTGTTACCCTCAGCTAATGCTGTGCCTTAGAAGTCCGACGCCATTGACGTTGATCATATTGAGATAGAAGCTACGGGATGAAAATTTCACGATGAGACATGCAATGAACAACGGGGATGCGCGCGACTAATTCGGTGACTACTGTAGAGCATTCTAAATTGCATGGAAAGTGAGATTTAATATGCGTGACACAAGTATTTTAAACTTGCTAAAGTATTTAAAGTGGATAAAAACTTTTTTAAAATGAAATTCGATTTTCCGTGCCCTTTTAAATCAAACGAAAAAACATTTTATTTGCTCGGGAAAAGGTGTAGAGTCTCTCTCCTCACTCGAAATCTCAGCTTAGGGGGCCCCCCAAAGAATGAAACGGCTGACGGTTATATGTAGACAACTGAGGCGCGCGCCAACTACCGTGCGCGGCCCCCTCGAACCAGCGGTTCGTCACAGCACTGTCCCGGATCAGGTCCTGGCGCCGTATATTTCGCTACATTTACTCGTCGGCACCGTCGGTGCTGAGCTCAATGATGTCTCCGAGGGGACCCATCTCAGATGGGCAAGGTGCTGCCCCAACCGGCAGTAAGGTCACACAGGTCTCACGACGGCAGCAAGGGTAACACAAGAGCAGACTTTCCCGCGGCTCAAGGCAATGCTATGAATGGCAATCGGCATTTGGCAGGCACAAGTAACTTGTGCTCAAATCGTTATCGAGCATTCGACGGCTCGAACATGGTGCTCTGGCACTATTCTGCTAGCGTCGGAGGAACACTGGGACACGAGGTGCCCTATTGTGCGTACAACATACCGCTGCATCTCCTCGCATCGGTTTTAACCTAGAAAAGCCTCTGGTTTATCTCACACGAGAAACACAAGGCCAGGGGGAGCTTGTGGAATGAAAATGGAATATAGCTGATGCCCAGACCACCCTGCACGCATAAGCACAGACGGGCGAAACAACACGGAGTGAGACACGGACTGGGACACTGTCCCGGACCACGTCCAGGCGATCGTCCCATATATTTGGCCACAATAACTCGTCGGTCCGATAGTGTCGGCACCGTCACCGGCGGTCCGCCGGTACTGAGCTGAGCTCAATGAGATCAGTGAGCGGTGAGTGGGCGAGTCCCACCGTGGGACTCCCACGGGGTCAATTTCAGCTGATGGAGTTCATCACCAACGAGGATTGGTCACTCTCGACGAGAGTCTCGTCCCATGGCAGCATAACACCCATGCTTCAGATATTCTTCTGGTTTTCTAAGTGATCGCGTTGTAATCCGTTTACTGACCAAGGGGCTCGACTAGAGACCCTCAGATCATGCTTCGACCGTTAAGTACGCTTTTCCTCCCTCTCGGTTCCCGGGAAACGTCCGTGACGCCGTGACTTATGGCGCCGCCAGGTTCCCGCGTGACGCACGCGGCGTGCGACTCGCACTCGCACGGTGCAAGTATAGCTGAAACTAGGCCAGATAATTGAGTGTCTCTCTCCACGGGTGAAATTGCCTTATTGAACCTCATTGGCCGCCGATGATTGGCGCTAGAGCGATCGAAAAACCTACCGTTGAGAGGATCAGAGCCTCAGGGCCTGAGGCTCAGGCTGCTGGTCATTTTTCCTCCCGAGTTTCCTCAATCGCTTTTCTTCTCTTTTCATGGGACACCCCACCCTGCCCTGGCTACTAGTCGCTCAGGCTCTGGTCATCACGGTGGCTCAGGACGCTGGCAAGTACGTCCACGAGAACAGAGATTTCACTATGACTTACTATGTGTACGAGGACCACAAAGTCGATTTTGCCTTCACGCTGAGTGGCGAACCCGAAACAAGTCGTCCCAATAGCCGGTCTGTGATTTACTCGTTCAGTCCCGGAGCTTTCTACGTCACGTGGCCGTTCCCGTTAGCGGAGGAGGCGAGCTCTGTGTACACCCTCCACGACGATCATTCTCATCTGAGTTTTGATGACTGGTATAACACAATCAAGTTCTTGCTAGCAAACGCTGGCCTTGTCGAGCCCGAAAACCTCAACCCTCTGGCGGAGATCCAGCCTGGGGACTTGGCCACCTTGACTCACTACGGCAAGAACTCTATCACCACGAGCTTCCGGAAAAGAGAGCTCAAGTTTTTGCGGGTGACGCCTACCCTGACACCGGGTGAGTATGTCTACGAGGGACCTCTCTTCACTATGACTTACGATGTGAACGAGGATCATGAAGTTACATTCTCGATCTATGTCCCTGAGCCTCCGCTACGTAGGGGTGATATACCTGTAGCTGCTTCTATTTCCCTTGGCCCGTATCCTTTACGGAGTGTTACCGGTTTCACTTACACCCTCGGCTTCGATAAGACTGGGCCCGACGCGCTTGATTGGCGTGTGGAGCTCGACCGCTTCTTCAGAAACACTGGACTGATGGATTATGACAAGTTCTACCCATCTGCACCTAGCCAGGAGTGGGATCTTACGGTTCTAACCTACACGAGCGGTCACTCTATCGTAACCAACTTCCAGGAGGAGAAGGTCGAGCTCAAGAGGGTCGCACGCAACTAGGCGCTGGGTGCGTACGTGATCGAGGAAATGTGCCCCTAACCAGGATACACAGCCTTAAGTGGTGTGATACATTTTCACTTCTTGAACAGGGCTGGGTAACATTATGATAATACCGCTTGATTCACAACGAGAAGTCCATACTCGAGATGGAAATTTTGTGAGATACAAGGTCGGTTATGCTCCTCATCCGTAATGCGGAGTCCGCATGACCATCATAAGATACCTTCCTTTCGTATTATCTGTGTGATGCAATTTCTCACTCAGATTATAGTCATAATGACTAAGTTATTTTGTCCTGGCTTTCACGCACTCAAGTGAACCGATTGTCCTTCGCGATACGATCGAGTAAGGGTGCGTGACACGACCAGCTGACCGCTTTTTTTACTCGTATGCTTTTTATCTCACTTTTGGGACCATTTTGTACCACATGTATCATCGTTTCGAGTTTTGGTGTAGCCCCCTAAAATTGGGAGCTCATAGCTAACGCGTTGTACGTCATAAAACTAACGTACGACTTCGAGGGGGTTCTCGGTCCCCGGTCGCATTTTTTCGTCACTAACAATCAAGTGTCTTATTTCTTTCTCACGCTGTCTGCTTCCCCTACCCATGACCTCCTGATCGAGTTCTTGAGTAGGTAAGTGCGCATGCGTCATGGATCGTCCTGCACCTTCACAAAGTAAGGTTGCGATATCGAATAGTCCACCTCGTGTAACGAAGGACTATTACTACTGTTGATGGACTAGGAGGAATACAAATCAGCTCACCGCCTACCTGTCAACCACTTGCCCGCCACGACGATCTCCTTTCGTTAACGTGATCTTAATCGACGATTTGCGAAGTCGACTCTCATCTGATCGCAGGAACGCATCACCCAGCTGCTGCGTGAGGTAATACAAGCAGTGAGGACAGGATACTCGGCCCGTCGAATTCAGAGGCGTCGGAAAGGTCTCAGATAGCCGCCCTGACGTTGAACCAACTTCAGTTCGCGGAGGATACTCGAGAACGTCATTAACCTCGATTTATCGTCACAACACAACACTTGACTTCTCATGCGAGTAAACTGACGATTACCACAATTCCTCAGCTGCGTAAGACGTTATCAGTTCGATATAGTTTCCTCATATTCTCCGTAAATTTGATGTACCACCTCGTGTGTCAACGCTGTGTAGTGCAAGGTATCATTATCGGACTCTCGAGTAGCATCTTAAACCTCCTAGCGATGCATTCTGTCCCGACTTGGCTGATAGTCGCTTAGCGGTGACGCTTTCTCAACCTCCTTCAGAAATGAAGAAATCAAGTTCATGAGGGTGGGAGGCAGCCCGACACCGGGCGAGTATGTATAAAACATAATGTATTCAAGGAGAAAGCGGGTCCCTATCTCGAGGTGAGTTACAGAATACGCTCTGACGGGTATGGAGATATGGGGGTTAAGTGCAAGAGGCGTCACGAGAAAGACTATTATCATAGTACTAATGTTAGACTATCACTAAGCATAGCTCAGGACTCCTTTTTCCCTTATCTCCAGAGACTTGCGCAGTACCTCAGTGCCAATTCATTCACCCTCCTGTCCTCGCAACTCCAGTCGACAAGCTCCAGTGAAGGAACATTCAGGATTCAATTGTCTGCTCCCTTACACGGAGCACTGCAGAGTCGTGCGCTCCTATGTGCTGCGGGAAAATATGTTCGATACTTTGAGTGAGTAACCTATCCGATAGGTTCCGATAGGTGCGATAGGTCCTATCGCAGCGCAGAACCCGTCGGGGCAAGGCAATTGACCACTTTGAAGGCACTCTTGACAGCAGTTCCGTGGACATTGGGATTCGCTGAGAGTGAGGACCATGGGGATAACGTTAGCAACATTATGGTGTCACATGATATTGAATGGCTGATGCCTCCGAGTGGTATCCGGAGTCGGGTACATGGCGCGGGACACTGTCCCGGACCAAGTCACGGACCACCGTCCGCATCACGTTCCGGACCACGTTCCGCATCACGTCCCAGACCACGTTCCGGACCACGTTCCGGACCACGTCTCGAACCACGTCTCGGACCAGGTCTCGGACCAGGTCCCGGACCACGTTCCGGACCACGTCCCGGACCACGTCCCGGGCCACGTCCTAGACCACGTCCCGGGCCACGTCCTGGACCACGTCCCGGGCCACGTCTCGGACCAGGACCCAGGGCTTTCCCCGTATATTTTGCCACATTAACTCATCGGCACCGTCTGTACTGAGCTCATAGTCCCGTTTCTCCTCTGCATTTAATGCAGTGCATTACGTCACGAACTATAACCATGCATTTCCTCCTCCTCGGGTCTCGGGGAACCGTTTCACTGAAACGTCAGTGATGTCGCGACTTGTGGCGCCAAGCCCGCGCGTGCGAGTTGGTTTGATCGAACACTGTATAGCTGAAACCAGAGCAAATCTTTGAGTTTCCCACATCGACGAAGTCAGAGGAAGTTGCCTCCCTGAACTACAATGAGGTATCAGTGATTGAAACCTCCCGATGAGACTCTCATGAGAGGCTTTCCTCATTAGCTTCTGCCCATTCAGTCCCTTCTTTTCTTGATGAGAAACCCCGACCTACTCTGGCTACTAGTCGCTCAGGCTCTGGTCATCACGGTGGCTCAGGACGCTGGCAAGTTCGTTCACGAGAACAGAGATTTCACTATGACTTACTATGTGTACGAGGACCACAAGGTCGATTTTGCCTTCACGCTAAGTGGCGAACCCGAAACAAGTCCGCCCCATAGCCGGTCTGTGACTTACGCATTCAGTCCCGGTGCTTTCTACGTCACGTGGCCGTTCCCGTTGGCGAGGGCGGCGAGCTCTGTGTACACCCTCCACGAGTCGTGGACCACGACGAGCATTCTCATCTGAGCTTTGATGACTGGTATAACACAATCAAGTTCTTGCTAGCAAACGCCGGTCTTGTCGAGCCCGAAAACCTCAACCCTCTGGCTGAAATTCAGCCTGGGGACTTGGCCACCTTGACTCACTACGGCAAGAACTCTATCACCACGAGCTTCCGGGAAAGAGAGCTCAGGTTTTTGCGGGTGACGCCTACCTTGACACCGGGTGAGTATGTCTACGAGGGACCTCTCTTCACTATGACTTTCGATGTGAACAAGGATCATGAAGTTAAATTCTCGATCTATGTCCCTGAGCCTCCGCTACGTAGGGGTGATATACCTGTAGCTGCTTCTATTTCCCTTGGCCCGTATCCTTTACGGAGTGTTACCGGTTTCACTTACACCCTCGGCTTCGATAAGGCTGGGCCCGACGCGCTTGATTGGCGTGTGGAGCTCGACCGCTTCTTCAGAAACACTGGACTGATGGATTATGACGAGTTCTACCCATCTGCACCTAGCCAGGAGTGGGATCTCACGGTTCTAACCTACACGAGCGATGGCTCTATCGTAACCAACTTCCAGGAGGAGAAGGTGGAGTTCAAGAGGGTCGCACGCAACTAGGCGCTGGGTGCGTACGTGATCGAAGAAATGTGTCTCTAACCAGGATACGCAGCCTCAAGTGGTGTGATACATTTTCACTTCTTGAACAGGGCTGGGTAACATTATGATAATACCGCTTGATTCACAACGAGAAGTCCATACTCGAGATGGAAATTTTGTGAGATACAAGGTCGGTTATGCTCCTCCTCCGCAATGCGGAGTCCGCATGACCATCATAAGATACCTTTCTTTCGTATTATCTGTGTGATGCAATTTCTCACTCAGATTATAGTCATAATGACTAAGTTGTTTTGTCCTGGCTTTCACGCACTCAAGTGAACCGATTGTACTGCGCGATACGACCGAGTAAGGGTGCGTGACACGACCAGCTGACCGCTTTTTTCACTCGTATACTTTTTATCTCACTTTTGGGACCATTTTGTACCACATGTATCATCGTTTCGAGTTTTGGTGTAGCCCCCTAAAATTGGGAGCTCATAGCTAACGCGTTGTACGTTATGAAACTAACGTACGACTTCGAGGGGGTTCTCGGTCCCCGGTCGCATTTTTTCGTCACTAACAATCAAGTGTCTTATTTCTTTCTCACGCTGTCTGCTTCCCCTACCCATGACCTCCTGATCGAGTTCTTGAGTAGGTAAGTGCGCATGCGTCATGGATCGTCCTGCACCTTCACAAAGTAAGGTTGCGATATCGAATAGTCCACCTCGTGTAACGAAGGACTATTACTACTGTTGATGGACTAGGAGGAATACAAATCAGCTCACCGCCTACCTGTCAACCACTTGCCCGCCACGACGATCTCCTTTCGTTAACGTGATCTTAATCGACGATTTGCGAAGTCGACTCTCATCTGATCGCAGGAACGCATCACCCAGCTGCTGCGTGAGGTAATACAAGCAGTGAGGGCAGGATACTCGGCCCGTCGAATTCAGAGGCGTCGGAAAGGTCTCAGATAGCCGCCCTGACGTTGAACCAACTTCAGTTCGCGGAGGATACTCGAGAACGTCATTAACCTCGATTTATCGTCACAACACAACACTTGACTTCTCATGCGAGGAAACTGACGATTACCACAATTCCTCAGCTGCGTAAGACGTTATCAATTCGATATAGTTTCCTCATATTCTCCGTAGATTTGATGTACCACCTCGTGTGTCAACGCTGTGTAGTGCAAGGTATCATTATCGGACTCTCGAGTAGCATCTTAAACCTCCTAGCGATGCATTCTGTCCCGACTTGGCTGATAGTCGCTTAGCGGTGACGCTTTCTCAACCTCCTTCAGAATTTCTGAATCAGAAATGAAGAAATCAAGTTCATGAGGGTGGGAGGCAGCCCGACACCGGGCGAGTATGTATAAAACATAATGTATTCAAGGAGAAAGCGGGTCCCTATCTCGAGGTGAGTTACAGAATACGCTCTGACGGGTATGGAGATATGGGGGTTAAGTGCAAGAGGCGTCACGAGAAAGACTATTATCATAGTACTAATGTTAGACTTCTATCACTGAGCATAGCTCAGGACTCCTTTTTCCCTTATCTCCAGAGACTTGCGCAGTACCTCAGTGCCAATTCATTCACCCTCCTGTCCTCGCAACTCCAGTCGACAAGCTCCAGTGAAGGAACATTCAGGATTCAATTGTCTGCTCCCTTACACGGAGCACTGCAGAGTCGTGCGCTCCTATGTGCTGCGGGAAAATATGTTCGATACTTTGAGTGAGTAACCTATCCGATAGGTTCCGATAGGTGCGATAGGTCCTATCGCAGCGCAGAACCCGTCGGGGCAAGGCAATTGACCACTTTGAAGGCACTCTTGACAGCAGTTCCGTGGACATTGGGATTCGCTGAGAGTGAGGACCATGGGGATAACGTTAGCATTGCTAACTTAGCTACATTATGGTGTCACATGATATTGAATGGCTGATGCCTCCGAGTGGTATCCGGAGTCGGGTACATGGCGCGGGACACTGTCCCGGACCAAGTCACGGACCACCGTCCGCATCACGTTCCGGACCACGTTCCGCATCACGTCCCAGACCACGTTCCGGACCACGTTCCGGACCACGTCTCGAACCACGTCTCGGACCAGGTCTCGGACCAGGTCCCGGACCACGTCCCGGACCACGTCCCGGACCACGTCCCGGGCCACGTCTCGGACCAGGACCCAGGGCTTTCCCCGTATATTTTGCCACATTAACTCATCGGCACCGTCTGTACTGAGCTCATAGTCCCGTTTCTCCTCTGCATTTAATGCAGTGCATTACGTCACGAACAATAACCATGCATTTCCTCCTCCTCGGGTCTCGGGGAACCGTTTCACTGAAACGTCAGTGATGTCGCGACTTGTGGCGCCAAGCCCGCGCGTGCGAGTTGGTTTGATCGAACACTGTATAGCTGAAACCAGAGCAAATCATTGAGTTTCTCACATCGACGAAGTCAGAAGAAATTGCCTCCCTGAACTACAATGAGGTATCAGAGATTGAAACCTCCCGATGAGACTCTCATGAGAGGCTTTCCTCATTAGCTTCTGCCATTCAGTCCCTTCTTTTCTTAATGAGAAACCTCGCCCTACTCTGGCTACTAGTCGCTCAGGCTCTGGTCACCACAGCGGCTCAGGACGCTGGCAAGTTCGTGCACGAGACGAGAGATTTCACTATGACTTATGATGTGAACAAGGATCATGAAGTAACATTCTCGATCTATGTCCCTGTGCCTCCGCTTCATAGGGGCGACATACCTAAAGCTGAGCGTCACAGTACGGAGAGTCCGACACTCCATACTTCTTGCTCACGTCTCCTCGGGTTTCTCGTTTTAGTAGTTGGTGCATTGGCCCGTGGCTGTAAACTCATCATTTCAGCTCACCCTCTCACGCCACGTCGGAGGTGATGCGAGAGTCAGCGTTCACCTCTGCAACTCGCCACCGTCTCGCAGTACTGGCTTATACAGTTCACCACGGCTCTGGACCACAGCCTCTGGTGCCAGGTTCACGGATCGCGGTAGCAATTTGACGGTTTGGCCTAGCCATCCGAAGACCGTGGTTGTACGAAATGTGCCGCAAACGTGCTCACGTCGTGCGCCGCATGCCTGTGCCATGTTTAAGGGAGGCTGTCTCCTTACGAACGTCGTGTCACCAATCAGTGGCCCACTGGCAGTGGGTCTTCGTCGACGCGCTGCGCGTCACAAGTACGAACAATCGTTGTTCAACAATGACAAGTGTCATGTTATACGTGGCGTGCGCACTAAACTGTGAAACTCCCTTATTGCAGGCGCGTATCTGAAGACTTTCATCCGATCTCTGTGCGCGCCATCCCTCCCTGGCAGGCGCTCCGGGAGCGCCGCTCCCAGCTGCACGCGAGTACAGCCTGTACTGTACAGGGACCCTGCACTCGCGTGGATTCTCCCGCACTCTATTGAACACATGCTCCCCGAACTTCGCAGAGAAGTCTCCCGCCAGTCCGGTTCCGATACTCTGCAGTAACGGCACACCAGTAAGAGTACCCGAGCTGATCCAAGTTGGCCAGCCCAACTTGGGCTGGCAACCAGTTTCTAGTATCGCTCTACGCCTGACACGCAATTCGATGAGGATACATGCTACATTGCGCCACAGATCACGCTATTGATCACAGTGGCGCTTAAATCCCCTCAAGCCTGGGTTTTTTAGCCCTGTTTCGTCCATCCACTGATGAGACCGAAGACTGTCTCATAGATGACCCGCTTCCCTCTCGTGTAGGGATACGCATCTCTGTTGCTACTGGTGTCTCAGCTGGTGTTCGACGTCCCCGCCGTTACTGGTCGTCAGGTAGGGTCTGTGGCGTGCGCAGGTCTGGCGCCCTGGATATCCTATGGGACGGTTCCGAAACGGCTGGCTGCGAAACTGTCCGAGTTGATGATGCCGAATTTAAAGTGTTGCGATGAGTTGCATGCTCACTATTATTCCGTATATAAACCGTAGCCATCTGGCTCAAGACCTTAGTTGGGTTTTTGCGTTTCCCCAATTAGGATCTAACATGGCGACACCTTCCGACGAACTCCAAGCGGCAAGAAGCCAAATCCGTCAATCCAAGCGTGCACTCCGTGACACTCGTGAGAAGTTGAAGAACATCCTCGACGACGAGACCGACGACACCAAGAAGATTATCAATGACCTTCAGGTTAAAGAAGTCAACCTGACCAAGTGTATCGAGGAACTCGAGTCCCGCATCGCTGAACTCGAGCTGTCCATCGACAACGAGCGTTCACAGATCGCTCGACAAGAAGGCCGGTCGAGAGTTGCGCTTCCGACATCTCCAACAGCCGACAAGCAGAACAAGCATGCTATTTCATTATTCATGTCCGCCAGCGAGCATGAGCAAGACGACAAACGTGACGACGACATCGACAACCACGAGACTCCCTCGAAGATACTCTCGTCCGCCTCCTCCGACCAGCTTACCGCGGCTGACCTTGGCGCTCTCTCGGTACCGTCTCTTCAGACTCCGTCATGCATTGGTGCCCATCTGTCCTTGCTGGAACAGCTCTTCCAGGAGGCCGGTGCTGGTACGATCAGCTCTGGTGTGTTCGTACCTCATGGACATCTGCGCATCACTGTGTACAACAAGCTGCTCGAGAGCGTCCAGTCCTGCGAGTTGGTATCGAGTGTCATTCACGACATCGCCCAGAACAGCGAGTACAAATGGTCCGTGATCAAGGCTGAACTACAGCAGGAGTTTGCCCGTCGAGACCTTCTCAAAGCCGAGTACAACGCGGTCATGAGGTCTCTCTCCTTCTCTGGCCTTGGCACCGTGGAAACCTTCTTACGGAAAGCCCTGGCTGCCTTTCGTATGTACCGTACTGTGTACGGTTCTGACCGGGCTGAACTGCGGTCCATGACTAGATCCGTGGTCATGAAACTGCCAGAGAAGCTCCGGATATGTGTGGTTCAGAGTCTGCAGAGTGAGAAGGTTGGTAGTGGTGACTGGGAACTTGCCTTGCCGTTTGATGATACCAGTGGTCGTCCGTCTGTGATCTCTGTCATCAGATCCAACTGTCGTACCTTCCGAGATGCTGGTGTCTCTCTCGACAGTCATCACGGTTCCAACAACAACAGCAACCGTAACCACAGCAACGGCAAAGGCTACCACAACTCTACCGACCGAGTAGCTCAAGTATCTGACGGTAAAGGTGGTCGTGGCGAGTCTCTCTCCAAGTGGGCTAGCCGCTTCGCGGCTGTGTTTGTCGTCACTGGCCCTGGAGTCGCAGGCTCCCCCGAGAATCACGTCCAGTACGACGATGCTCGACACTACCCCCGGAAGGATGGTAACGGCGTCATCTGGTTTCTGGCCTATAAGGATGAGGAGAATGGTTCCAAGATCATCGGCGACCTCTCCAGTGACCAGTTCGAGACCAGGAGGTTCGAGTTCCGTACCAGACGCCTCACATCTACCCCGGCACCGTCAAAAAACTAAGTAGGCCTGATGCTGAGGTTCGCGAAACACCTCTGCATCCTGCCGGCCTATCCACTGAAGTTTCGCAATCCGTCTCTCCTCCAGTTAGCGAGGATAGTGTCCTTGCTCTTTCGTCTGCTACCATTCCGCCCGAGATTATGCTGCGTGGTGCCCTTCGTTCCACATCGTCTAGCACTTGGGACTCTGCCGTTGACGTTCCCGTTCTCGTGGACTCTGGCGCTGGTGGCAACTATTTACTGGTGTGTGATACCGATGCTGATTCTCTCATTCATAGCTCAGGCGCTCTATTCACCCCGTCCAAGAGCTCCGGCCCAGTGAAGTCAGTGTCCCTTGCCGATGGCTCCCGTCGTACCATCAGCAAGTCCGTTGATGTCACTATCGGTATCTACCCAGTCGGCTCGTGTGGTCGCGAATCCCTCGTCGGTCAGCAGCAGGTGACTCTTAGCGTGCTCCCCGTCTCACCTTGTCCTTTTCTCCGTCCAGGATCTTGGTGTACGCTCGCTGGTCGCAGTCTGCTGGTGCTCTGGGATCTGACTACCAAAGGCTCGACTTATGCTACGATAGGCGACGTATGTGTCTTCCGTACTGGTATAACACAATCAAGTTCTTGCTAGCAAACGCTGGCCTTGTCGAGCCCGAAAACCTCAACCCTCTGGCGGAGATCCAGCCTGGGGACTTGGCCACCTTGACTCACTACGGCAAGAACTCTATCACCACGAGCTTCCGGAAAAGAGAGCTCAAGTTTTTGCGGGTGACGCCTACCCTGACACCGGGTGAGTATGTCTACGAGGGACCTCTCTTCACTATGACTTACGATGTGAACGAGGATCATGAAGTTACATTCTCGATCTATGTCCCTGAGCCTCCGCTACGTAGGGGTGATATACCTGTAGCTGCTTCTATTTCCCTTGGCCCGTATCCTTTACGGAGTGTTACCGGTTTCACTTACACCCTCGGCTTCGATAAGACTGGGCCCGACGCGCTTGATTGGCGTGTGGAGCTCGACCGCTTCTTCAGAAACACTGGACTGATGGATTATGACAAGTTCTACCCATCTGCACCTAGCCAGGAGTGGGATCTTACGGTTCTAACCTACACGAGCGGTCACTCTATCGTAACCAACTTCCAGGAGGAGAAGGTCGAGCTCAAGAGGGTCGCACGCAACTAGGCGCTGGGTGCGTACGTGATCGAGGAAATGTGCCCCTAACCAGGATACACAGCCTTAAGTGGTGTGATACATTTTCACTTCTTGAACAGGGCTGGGTAACATTATGATAATACCGCTTGATTCACAACGAGAAGTCCATACTCGAGATGGAAATTTTGTGAGATACAAGGTCGGTTATGCTCCTCATCCGTAATGCGGAGTCCGCATGACCATCGTAAGATACCTTCCTTTCGTATTATCTGTGTGATGCAATTTCTCACTCAGATTATAGTCATAATGACTAAGTTATTTTGTCCTGGCTTTCACGCACTCAAGTGAACCGATTGTCCTTCGCGATACGATCGAGTAAGGGTGCGTGACACGACCAGCTGACCGCTTTTTACTCGTATGCTTTTTTTATCTCACTTTTGGGACCATTTTGTACCACATGTATCATCGTTTCGAGTTTTGGTGTAGCCCCCTAAAATTGGGAGCTCATAGCTAACGCGTTGTACGTCATAAAACTAACGTACGACTTCGAGGGGGTTCTCGGTCCCCGGTCGCATTTTTTTCGTCACTAACAATCAAGTGTCTTATTTCTTTCTCACGCTGTTCTGCTTCCCCCTACCCATGACCTCCTGATCGAGTTCTTGAGTAGATAAGTGCGCATGCGTCATGGATCGTCCTGCACCTTCACAAAGTAAGGTTGCGATATCGAATAGTCCACCTCGTGTAACGAAGGACTATTACTACTGTTGATGGACTAGGAGGAATACAAATCAGCTCACCGCCTACCTGTCAACCACTTGCCCGCCACGACGATCTCCTTTCGTTAACGTGATCTTAATCGACGATTTGCGAAGTCGACTCTCATCTGATCGCAGGAACGCATCACCCAGCTGCTGCGTGAGGTAATACAAGCAGTGAGGACAGGATACTCGGCCCGTCGAATTCAGAGGCGTCGGAAAGGTCTCAGATAGCCGCCCTGACGTTGAACCAACTTCAGTTCGCGGAGGATACTCGAGAACGTCATTAACCTCGATTTATCGTCACAACACAACACTTGACTTCTCATGCGAGTAAACTGACGATTACCACAATTCCTCAGCTGCGTAAGACGTTATCAGTTCGATATAGTTTCCTCATATTCTCCGTAAATTTGATGTACCACCTCGTGTGTCAACGCTGTGTAGTGCAAGGTATCATTATCGGACTCTCGAGTAGCATCTTAAACCTCCTAGCGATGCATTCTGTCCCGACTTGGCTGATAGTCGCTTAGCGGTGACGCTTTCTCAACCTCCTTCAGAAATGAAGAAATCAAGTTCATGAGGGTGGGAGGCAGCCCGACACCGGGCGAGTATGTATAAAACATAATGTATTCAAGGAGAAAGCGGGTCCCTATCTCGAGGTGAGTTACAGAATACGCTCTGACGGGTATGGAGATATGGGGGTTAAGTGCAAGAGGCGTCACGAGAAAGACTATTATCATAGTACTAATGTTAGACTATCACTAAGCATAGCTCAGGACTCCTTTTCCCTTATCTCCAGAGACTTGCGCAGTACCCTCAGTGCCAATTCATTCACCCTCCCTGTCCTCGCAACTCCAGTCGACAAGCTCCAGTGAAGGAACATTCAGGATTCAAATTGTCTGCTCCCTTACACGGAGCACTGCAGAGTCGTGCGCTCCCTATGTGCTGCGGGAAAATATGTTCGATACTTTGAGTGAGTAACCTATCCGATAGGTTCCGATAGGTGCGATAGGTCCTATCGCAGCGCAGAACCCGTCGGGGCAAGGCAATTGACCACTTTGAAGGCACTCTTGACAGCAGTTCCGTGGACATTGGGATTCGCTGAGAGTGAGGACCATGGGGATAACGTTAGCAACATTATGGTGTCACATGATATTGAATGGCTGATGCCTCCGAGTGGTATCCGGAGTCGGGTACATGGCGCGGGACACTGTCCTGACCAAGTCACGGACCACCGTCCGCATCACGTTCCGGACCACGTTCCGCATCACGTCCCAGACCACGTTCCGGACCACGTTCCGGACCACGTCTCGAACCACGTCTCGACCAGGTCTCGACCAGGTCCCGGACCACGTTCCGGACCACGTCCCGGACCACGTCCCGGGCCACGTCCTAGACCACGTCCCGGGCCACGTCCTGGACCACGTCCCGGGCCACGTCTCGGACCAGGACCCAGGGCTTTCCCCGTATATTTTGCCACATTAACTCATCGGCACCGTCTGTACTGAGCTCATAGTCCCGTTTCTCCTCTGCATTTAATGCAGTGCATTACGTCACGAACTATAACCATGCATTTCCTCCTCCTCGGGTCTCGGGGAACCGTTTCACTGAAACGTCAGTGATGTCGCGACTTTGTGGCGCCAAGCCCGCGCGTGCGAGTTGGTTTGATCGAACACTGTATAGCTGAAACCAGAGCAAATCTTTGAGTTTCCCCACATCGACGAAGTCAGAGGAAGTTGCCTCCCTGAACTACAATGAGGTATCAGTGATTGAAACCTCCCGATGAGACTCCTCATGAGAGGCTTTCCCTCATTAGCTTCTGCCCATTCAGTCCCTTCTTTTCTTGATGAGAAACCCCTGACCTACTCTGGCTACTAGTCGCTCAGGGCTCTGGTCATCACGGTGGCTCAGGACGCTGGCAAGTTCGTTCACGAGAACAGAGATTTCACTCATGACTTACTATGTGTACGAGGGACCACAAGGTCGATTTTGCTCTTCACGCTAAGTGGCGAACCCGAAACAAAGTCCGCCCCTATAGCCGGTCTGTGACTTACGCATTCAGTCCCGGTGCTTTTCTACGTCACGTGGCCGTTCCTGCTGGCGAGGGCGGCGAGCTCTGTGTACACTCTCCACGAGTCGTGGACCACGACGAGCATTCTCATCTGAGCTTTGATGACTGGTATAACACAATCAAGTTCTTGCTAGCAAACGCCGGTCTTGTCGAGCCCGAAAACTCAACCCTCTGGCTGAAATTCAGCCTGGGGACTTGGCCACCTTGACTCACTACGGCAAGAACTCTATCACCACGAGCTTCCGGGAAAGAGAGCTCAGGTTTTTGCGGGTGACGCCTACCTTGACACCGGGTGAGTATGTCTACGAGGACCTCTCTTCACTATGACTTTCGATGTGAACAAGGATCATGAAGTTAAATTCTCGATCTATGTCCCCTGAGCCTCCGCTACGTAGGGGTGATATACCTGTAGCTGCTTCCTATTTCCCTTGGCCCGTATCCTTTACGGAGTGTTACCGGTTTCACTTACACCCTCGGCTTCGATAAGGCTGGGCCCGACGCGCTTGATTGGCGTGTGGAGCTCGACCGCTTCTTCAGAAACACTGGACTGATGGATTATGACGAGTTCTCACCCATCTGCACCTAGCCAGGAGTGGGATCTCACGGTTCTAACCTACACGAGCGATGGCTCTATCGTAACCAACTCCAGGAGGAGAAGGTGGAGTTCAAGAGGGTCGCACGCAACTAGGCGCTGGGTGCGTACGTGATCGAAGAAATGTGTCTCTAACCAGGATACGCAGCCTCAAGTGGTGTGTGATACATTTTCACTTCTTGAACAGGGCTGGGTAACATTATGATAATACCGCTTGATTCACAACGAGAAGTCCATACTCGAGATGGAAATTTTGTGAGATACAAGGTCGGTTATGCTCCTCCTCCGCAATGCGGAGTCCGAGCGAAAGTTAGATGTGCAGCGAAGAACAAAGCCCGCGAAGGTGGGCCACGAAGTGGCACGCACACAAGGAGACAGACCGCAATTGAATCGACTGCCCACGCTAGGACACAAAGGTGTCCCCAAACTAAGGAGGAGTGCAAAGCACGATCAATAGTTAACGTCAAGCTGAAGAAAATTTTCCATGGCGGACTACACCGAGATCGTTGAGGAAGAAAGTCGTGAACTTGTTGATGGAGGACGATGCGGTCGACGCCGAAATTAAGAAGCTGCTCGTGGAAAAAAATTGGTCGAGGAAAAGGTCTACTCCATACTGCTGTTGGGTAATCTTGGCAATGACTTGGTCCTGAGGGATGACAGCAGCCGTTGAGGAAGATAAGCGGGACCTTTTCAAGCTCCACCTGGTATCACTAATCGACGAGGCCAAGGCGCACTTGAAGGCGAAGCGTCGCCGAGCAGCCGAGCAAGAAGATGATGCTGCTGATCTCAAAAATTGAGAGAAAACGTTGCAGCAAGATTTGGTGAAGGTCTACAGATCCCAGCTAGTGTCATACCTTCTCACAAGGTCTTATCACGTATGGTCCAGTCTCCTAATAACTACGTCCCGATCGGCGAATTTCTATCAGGATCTACGGATCCAAACAGAGGTGGTGTCAAGCACGCCGAGGATCTGATTACAGGTAAGACGGTCCCGGTGCAGTTGACCAAGTCTCGTAAAATAGACAGCTTTTCGGTTTGGCTTTGAGGGGTTCTGCAGATGGGCGGGGGCACTGTTCCTTGTCTCTCCGAGCAACTCCGAGGTGGACCCGTTGAGCATACTGGCCTATCTCATTCGCATCGCCCAGTTGGTGGACAAGAGTTCTTGGCGTGATGCAGTGGTATTTGATCATCAATACCGTTCGGCGTCTTTGGGGTACCACGAACAGGGTCACTCCTTGGGTGAAGTGTTAAGGTCCGATATGAACCCTTCCTTATATGTTGGTGCCCAAATGGGAAAACTAAAAGATGACGACCTTTTTCGGTTCGGGCAAAAAGCCCCGAAGGGCATGACGAGGTATGTCGTTTCTTCGTGCGGGGAGATGCAACAGGGGCCGAAAGTGCCCTTTCAAGCATCCATCTAGGTTGCAACCCAGGTCATTCTACGATATGGCCAACGATCCCGATTTACGTGACGCCTACTTCCGTCGCCCATCAAGATCCCCATCTCCCAAAAAGGTCTCGTAGGAGACGGTCTCGCTCTCCGAAGGAGGAGAAGAAATCAAAAAACTAGTAGAGTCCCGATTCGTGCCCGCCCAATCGGGATTTTCTAGCGGTTTTGCTTTGGAGCGGGAAGAGGTCTGCGTTACAAAAGTTAATGAAGCGAACGAAGTGAATCTGAAACCCTCTGATCTTGGACAATCCTATCAGTTCCACTCTGGGCCGAATAGTCTGGGCAATGAACTGCTTAACATTGCCCGTAATTGCTTGTATGATTATGTCGATTCTAGAAAGAAAGCTTTCACAGCAGGGGCTGGGTTAGATGCACCCACGCCGTGGTTGCCCAAAGTGGGACCAAATAGAGGCTTAGCGGTCTCCATTGCATCCTGCCTGTTAAGGGCGGTCTACTCTTCCGGGTTGTATGATGTTTTATCCGAGGTGGCTCGTGAGGGGTTTCCCACGTCGTCGGAGGGTCCTTTCATGTCTAAACTTGCTTCCGTCGCCGCTTCAACCGCGGGACAAATTGGCCGCCTCCTCGATTTGGACCCGTCACGTGCCGTCTGTGGATCACCGTTGCGTCCTCATATAATCTCGGGTTTATTGAAAGCCCTCGGGTATGATGAGGAAGCGAAGGCCCTGCTCGAAGAGTTGGACCTAGGTTTTTCCATGGGCGACGTCTCGTCAATCCCCGAGAGCCAGCTGTGGCCAAAGGCCAAGCGAAATCCGCAATTAGATGTACGTAGGGTTTTTGACAACTACCAATCCGCTACTGACAAGGAGGAGGTCCTTCTCAAAATAATTAACCAAGAAGTTAACTCTAATCGGATGAGACCCTTCGATCCATCGAACGGTCCGGGGGACTGTGTCTTCACTCCTATGGCGCTGATTCCAAAAGGAGTCGATGAGAATAGTACTGACCCCAAAAAGTACCGAATAGTCGAAGACTATAAAAGATCAAAAATAAATGAAGGTGTTCATTTAAACCAAACCCTTCTGCTACCGAAACTTTCTGATCTCAGACTTCTACTGAGCAAAGTAATACACGACGATGCTTCGGATCAAAGTATCTGCTTCTTCGTCGTCGATATAGAGAGCGCTTATCGTCAGGTAGGCGTTAAGTCTGAGGAGCAACTAAAGTTGAATGTTCGGGTAGGCGCTAGATGTTTTAGACATCTACGCCTACCTTTTGGGCACCGAGCTTCTGGTTACAACTTCTCTCGGGTTGCGGGAGCGGTTCATCGAATAGTCCTGTCCTTGCTCCCCTTAGTAGGCCTGAATTGTCACGGCCTACTATATGTCGATGATATGCTCTTCGTATGCAGGGAAAAGTCAGCGGTTCCTTCAATGTGTTTTGTCCTCCTTACTTGGTCCTTATGTGGTCTGTTCCCCTCATACAGGAAACTTCAGCTCAATACTTCGGCTAAGTTCATCGGCTTCCAATTTGGAGTCATCTGGGCAGAATGTCTCGGTAACGGTGCCTACTTCCAAGATCGACAACCTGATCTCTGATATTTCGGAAATGCTGAGCAAGAAGTCTGTGTCACTGGACTGGCTGGCCAAAGTCGGTGGTAAATTAATCTGGGCTTTCCAAAGCTACCGGTATCTTAAATCTCATTTGAGCTCTCTCTTCGGTTGCAAAAAGCATGATGGAGAGGAAGAAGCTTAAAGTGATTAGGACTCCTCATAAGCTGAGGAGAGATCTAACAAGCCTAGGAGGTCACTTGAATGATATCCGCAGAGCGGGACTTGTCTTCAACATCGCCCCTATATGTCATAACCTCTCCTCTCCGAAGAATGCGTGCATAGTCTCGGATGCATCGACAAAGGCGATAGCTGGTACTCTGTACTTCGAATCGAAGTGGTCATATTGGACCTTAAGAATCAACTCTTTGCCCCTTGAAGTACGAGAAAAAATCTTGAAGGTGCCGGCCTGTGCGTCTGCAAACGACATATGTCAACTCGAACTTCTTGCGGTTCTCATCAGCCTCGCCCTCCTAGCTCAGAGGGACAAGGCCCCGATGATCTGGGTTTTATGCGATAATATGGGGGTGGTGCATATTCTCAATAAAATCTACAGCGGCCAAGACCAACTCGCTTGGCTACTACAGCGGGCGGTCCCATTCTTGCTCAAGTTCGTCCCCAACCTGGTTCCATATTACATCAGCTCGAAGCAGAACTTCCTGGCTGATGGTCTATCTAGGGAAACCCTAGAAGATTTACCATCGGATTGGATGAGGTGCTCCCCGCCCTTACAGTGGCTCTGTAACTCAGACAGTCTACGCGGGCCCAAGAGCTCGCATTAGTCGCGTTTCACATTCCCATTATGCATCCCATATTTCCTTCTCAGGCGCCGAAGGTGCGAGTAAGCAACAACGGGTTGCCCTTGTACATAAAGGCCCAACACAAGAAACTCTGGCAGAGTTTGTTGCGTCCGCGCATGCGGTGATAACTAGGCAGCTGTATGGTACGGCAGCCAAGTTCTTCTCGTCCTTTGTAGCGCCAGAGGTTCCCTTCCCTCTACGAGTTCCCTTTGTTCAAGCGTTTATATATGCTATGACAAAAACTGGTCTGTACAAGTACAACACTATTCTAACTTATACTAAAAGTCTACGATCGGCAAACAGCTCCTTTGGTTACACCTTATCTGAGGCAGATAAGTTCTGCATAAATCTGGCACTCAAGGCCGCCCGGAGGAAATCCGACGGGTCACTCGCGCAAAAGCGTGCCCTACAAAAAGAAGAGTTGGTGTTGATGGCAACAATTTCGGAGGTCCCAGACAGCAATATACCCCTGGAAATGCTCCAAGTAGCTTCTCTCGTAACCGTTTTTGGGCTCTTCAGAGCTAGGGAAACCTTGGCTCTACGATACAAAGACGTATCGTTTGGTAAAGACGGTAAGTTGATGGTGGACATTGTCAGGTCGAAAACCGATCAATTCGGTGAGGGGGCTCAAGTTATTATCGGATGTGTTAGCAACGACCCTTCATCATGCGCAAATAAATGTTGTCCTTCACATCGTCTGCAAAGGTGGCTGGAGTCGGTACCCGTCTCTCACGGTAACAACCTCATCTTCGCTGACTTGTCATACAATCAGTGGCGTAACGACTTGAAGTCTATCATCTCATATATAGCTCCATCGGTCTCGACTCCACAGCCCAATGACGTCGGAGTACACAGTCTCCGGCGTACTGGCGCCCAACTCATGTGGGCTGCTGGTTACTCACTGTTCCACATCCAAGAGTATGGACGATGGAAAAGTCTCGCCCTCATGGACTACTTGAAAGGAGTGACTAAAGGTCTCTCCACCTCATATGCGGCAGCAATGTTATACACTCAAGCATCCACAAAAACCATCGGCAACGCCACGGTGACCCAGGTACCGGCCTCAACTGCATCAAGTGCACCATCAACTGGAGCCTACCCAATGATAGGGCTTGGCGACACCGCCGACGCTGGTTCCACTTCTAACAATGAGAGCGTGATGTCCTCGCCCATCAAAAAGGGTGTTCGTGTCGAACCGGCGAAGCCGGCCCCGGCCAAACAGAAACAAGGCAAAGGGGCAAACACGAGGAGTGGCTAACCTGATCGGGAGGGGCTGAGACTTTGCTGCAAAAGCTTGCGATGTCCCAGCCGGCGTGATCCCAGCGCGGCTAATGAGAGTTTCGTCAAAGACTGCGACTTCATTCCAGCCACGCTCGGGTTCCAGGTTTACCATTCCTCTGTGAAGGGTCCTACTCTTTAAACCGTCGTCCGTCTAACTGTTCCTTTCTGTCCTCAACAACAATAGTTGTGTTTTAAAAAAAAGTTATTTGGGAAACGTTCAACGGCTGAAATCTAATCGAGCTAGCTTGCGCTGGCGAAAGTTAGATGTGCAGCGCAGAACAAAGCCCGCGGAGGTGGGGCCACGAAGCGGCATTAGCACACACTACACAAGGAGACAGACCGCGAATTGAATCGGCTGCCCGCTGCCAGGGACACACACAAAGGTGTCCCAAACCAGGAAGGAGTGCAAAGCACGATCAATAGTTAACGTCAAGCTGAAGAAATTTTACCCATCCCGACCCTCCCGGAGGGACTGTGAGACTTTTGCTGCAAAAGCTTGCGATGTCCCAGCCGTCTTGATCCCAGCGCGGCTAATGAGGAGTTTCGTCAAAGACTGCGACTTCTTTTCCAGCCACGCTCGGGTTCCAGGTTTACCATTCCTCGTAGAAGGGTCCTACTCTTTAAACCGTCGTCCGTCTAACTGTTCCTTTCTGTCCTCAACAACAATGGTTGTGTTAAAAAGTTAGTTGGGAAACGTTCAGCGGCTGAAATCTAACTGTGTGTGATGCAATTTCTCACTGTGATTATAGAATCATAATGACTCAGTTATTTTGTCCTGGCTTTCCTTGCCTACGCACTACGCGTGAATAACCGGATTGTCCTCCATCGCGATACAGCCGAGTAAGGGTGCGTGCATCGATTCAGCTGACCGCTTTTTACTCGTATACTTTTATCCTCACTTCTTGGGACCATTTTGTACCGCTTACGTATCATCGTTTCGAGTTTTGCGTAGCCCCTAAAATTGGGGAGCTCCTATGGCCCAACGCGTTGTATGCGTTAGTCGAAACTAGCGTATTACGACTTCGAGGGTTCTCGGTCCCTCGGTCGCATTTTTCGTCACTAACAATCAAGTGTCTTATTTCTTTCTCACGCTGTCTGGCTTCCCCACCCATGACCTACTGATCGAGTTTCCTTGCGTAGGTGAGTGCGATGCGTCATGGATCGTCCTGCACCTTCACAGGAAGTAGTTGCGGATATCGAATAGTCCACCTCGTGTAACGAAGGGACTATTACTACTGTTGATGGACTAGGAGGAATACAAATCAGCTCACCGCCTACCTGTCAACCCACTTTGCCCGCCACGACGATCCCTTTCGTCAGCGACGTGATCTTGATCGACGATTTGCGAAGTCGACTCATCTGATCGCAGGAACGCATCACCCAGCTGCTGCGCGAGGTAATACAACAGTGAGGGATGAGGATATTCGGCCCGTCGAATTCCAGAGGCGTCGGAAAGGTTCTCAGATAGCCGCCCTGACGTTGAACCAACTTCAGTTCGCGGAGGATACTCGAGAACGTCATTAACCTCGATTTATCGTCACAACACAACACTTTGACTTCCTCATGCGAGTAAACTGACGATTACCACAATTCCCTCAGCTGCGTAAGGCGTTATCAATTCGATATAGTTTCCCTCATATTCTCCGTAAATTTGATGTACCACCTCGTGTGTCAACGCTGTGTAGTGCAAGGTATCATTATCGGACTCTCGAGTAGCATCTTTAAACCTCCGAAGCGATGCATTCTGTCCCGACTTGGCTATTGATAGTCGCTTTAGCGGTGACGCCTCTCAACCTCCTTCTGTGAAATGAAGAAATCAAGTTCATGAGGGTGGAGGCAGCCCGACATCAATCGGGCGAGTACATGTGTAAAACATAACGTGTATCTACAAGGAGAAAGCGGGTCCCTATCTCGAGGTGAGTTACAGAATACGCCTCTGGACGGGTATGGAGGATATGGGGTTAAGCGCAAGAGGCGTCACGAGAGAAAGGCTGGCCATCATAGATACTGTTAGACTTCTATCACCAAGCATAGCCTGTGACCTCTTTTCCTCTATCTCCAGAGACTTGCGCAGTACCTCTCAGTGCCAATTCATTCACCACCCCTCCTGTCCCGGTAACTCCAGTCGACAAGCCCCAGTGAAGGGAACGTCTCAGGGATTCATCTGATCGGCTCCTCTACACGGTGCACTGCAGAGTCGTGGCCCCATGTGCTGCGGGAAAATATGTTCGATACTTTGAGGAGTAACCTATCCGATAGGTTCCGATAGGTGCTGATAGGTCCTATCGCAGCGCAGAACCCGTCGGAGCAAAGCAATTGACCACTTTGAAGGCACTCTTTCGACAGCAGTTCCGTGGACATTGGGATTCGCTGAGAGTGAGGACCATGCGGATAACGTTAGCAACATTATGGTGTCACATGATATTGAATGGCTGATGCCTCCGGGAGTGGTATCTCGAGTCGGGTACATGGTCACGGATCGCCGTCCATCACGTTCCGACCACGTTCCGCATCACGTCCTCAGACCACGTTCCGACCACGTTCCGGACCACGTCTCGAACCACGTCTCGACCAGGTTCGACCAGGTCCCGACCACGTCCTGACCACGTCCTGACCACGTCCTGACCACGTCCTGACCACGTCCCGGGCCACTGTCCTCGACCAGGACCCAGGGCTTTCCCCGTATATTTTGCCACATTAACTCATCGGCACGGGTCTGTACTGAGCTCATAGTCCCGTTTCTCCTCTGCATTTAATGCAGTGCATTACGTCACGAACAATAACCATGCATTTCCTCCTCCCTCGGGTCTCGGGAACCGTTTTTTCACTGAAAACGTCAGTGATGTCGCGACTTGAGGCGCCAAGCACGCGCGTGCGAGTTGGTTTGATCGAACACTGTATAGCTGAAACCAGAGCAAATCTTTTGAGTTTCCCACATCGACGAAGTCAGCGAAGTTGCCTCCCCTGAACTACAATGAGGTGGATCGTGCGATTGAAACCTCCCGATGAGACTCTCATGAGAGGGCTTTTCCTCATTTAGCTCTGCCCATTCGTCCCTTCTTTTCTTGATGAGAGCAAACTGCTGACCTACTCTGGCTACTAGTCGCTCAGGCTCTTGGTCAATCACGGTGGCTCAGGACGCTGGCAAGGTTCACGAGAACAGAGATTT
>JABANP010000361.1:0-54428 GCA_013115135.1 Perkinsus olseni
GAAGGGTAAGTAACTTCTTGAACTCTTTTCTATTTTACGTTTCACGTTTCAGGCAGAAACTCAAGAAAAAAATAATTCATGGACGTGTTACACGTGTGTGCTACACGAGCGGACAGAACCTGTCAAGTAACGGACGATTTCATATTTTTATTCCACGGGGTGATCCATGCGGTTCTCAGGAGCTCATCTAATGGCAGCACAGTGCATTGAATGCATCTCCGGATGTCGGTGGCAGAATGCGAACAGTGCAGCAGTCTTTTCTCTTCCAAGCTCATTGTCGAGTTGGTCAATTGTACTCGGGTTGGTCAATTGTTCTATTTTCGCGGGTGTCTCGCTCTTCCGGAGAGACTTCCGATTGACAACACAACGCGGTAGCGGATGCAGTACGGAAGAGGTATTTACGGTGAGCTCGCGCGCCCACCTGGCTTTCCCCCTTCTCTTTCCTCCTTTTTTCCCTTTTCCCCCTTCGGGCACATTTTTCCCCCTCGCCGAGCTGGGCGTTGTGTTGTCAATCGGAAGTCTCTCCGGAAGAGCGAGACACCCGCGAAAATAGAACAATTGACCAACCCGAGTACAATTGACCAACTCGACAATGAGCTTGGAAGAGAAAGACTGCTGCACTGTTCGCATTCTGCCACCGACATCCGGAGATGCATTCAATGCACTGTGCTGCCATTAGATGAGCTCCTGAGAACCGCATGGATCACCCCGTGGAATAAAATATGAAATCGTCCGTTACTTGGACAGGTTCTGTCCGCTCGTGTAGCACACACGTGTAACACGTCCATGAATTATTTTTTCTTGAGTTTCTGCCTGAAACGTGAAACGTAAAATAGAAAAGAGTTCAAGAAGTTACTTACCCTTCGGCCTTCCTCCTATCATTCTCCTTCCTCCATCGTTCCCTCTGCCGCGCCTTCTGAACCTCTTCGAGCTCCCTCAGCGACTCCAGACCGTCGAGGAGAGGACACCATCTCCTCTGCGAGTAGCCAGACTCATCTTCTTTCAACACCTTGAACTGCCTATGCGCGTAAACCTTCCCACCCCTCTCGACGCTCGACGCATATGCTCTTCCACAGCGCGGACATCGCCTCCCAGGAGCATCAGGGTCGAGAACCACCGCACCCGCCAAGTTGGCCCTGATTTCCAATTCAGTCTTCTCCAGCCGGGCTACCTCGGCCTCCTTCTTCTCCTTCGCTCCGATATCACCTTCCTTGCTCAATGGGCATCGGCCGAACTTGTGCTTCTCGTCATAAATATGACTATTATAACCTTTTCCGCAACAGCTCGCCACAAGTTCTGCACCTTCTGAGCTTCTTCCGAACAGGCGAATAGGAGGACGATGATGAAGATGATGATGATGATGAGGAGGAGGAGGAGGAGCTGGGAGAGCTGCTTTTGTCGCGACTCCTATGCCCCCTTCGGTGCCTCTTTCTTCGCTTACTTCTCTTACTCCTCTTACTCCGCTTCTTCCGCTTCTTCCGCTTCCGCTGCAACTCGGACTCTAGATCTTCGGCTCCGATCTTACGAGGCCCCGGATCAAGGCCCGCCTCCTTCGGCATCGCCACCTCACCAAGAGAAGCTGCTGCAATACGTTGTGGCCGAAGTGCAAAGTCGAGTCGGTTGAACTGCTCCCTGCTGTCCAGAGTCATTGAACCATGTTTGGCGGCGAAGTTCATTTCCTTCCTGTCCCGCGATAGCCATTGCTCGACCTGCAGTACCGAGATAGGGTGAAGAGCTCTCGGTTGACGCCTCTCTTGCTTGTGAGCTTCCTTCTCAATGTAGAAGTACTCCTCCATATATTTATGTCGAAGTAGAGCTGCGGAGGCCTTTGGGAACTCCAACCGGAGCTTGCTGAATATCCTGGACATCTCCGAGTTCACCTCGTGCAGCACAGGGTAATTGTCGGGTGTAGAAGATGCAGCTTTCAGTCGAATACGCTTCGCAAGGTCACCGCTCGCTCTGGCAGGAGCAATACCCGGTGGGTCATCGATGGCCCCGTCCCTCATAACCTCGCTTGGGACCACTTCGATGTGACAATCCCCGCAGCGATCCACATCGGATGCCATGGGCAGAGCATCCGCGTCGTCGGCAGAACCGTCTGAGCTTCCGTCTTCGGCGTCCTTCTCAATGGCCTCCACATCATCCTCCCCACCCTCTCCATTCTCTAACTTATCGAGCATCTCAAGAAAGCATGTCGCGCTCCCGGGATCACTCTTTCTAGCCTCTTCCAAGTCTACTGGAAGGTCATCCAGAGATAGGCAGTATTCATACCCCAGCTTCGGTAGCTCATAGTCCACCGGGGCGAGGCGAAAGTCTTCGTACCGCTCTTGAACCACACTTGGACCGAGGGCCTCCACCGAGCGGGGAGTCAAAGACTCGTCGGGCACCTTCAAACCAAGCCTGATAGAAGCTCGACGATTATGTCGATGTAACAACCAGTATAATCTCAACTTGTAAAGGTGACAGCTCACCCGGGTAGAAGATCCATACGCCTTCGCCATTTGAGAATGGAAGTTTTCGCACCCTGAACTTCCGCGGACGCTGCGGTAGGTGTTCAACTGTAGAGTGGCATGCCCCCTATATGCCGCCGTGCCCGTCCTAACAACTCCGAGATGGCCCCCTGATTGGCCATCCCCTTGGCCTTCTTGTCCCGCTACCTGTCCCTCTACTTGGCCCTCTCCCTGCTCCTGTAAACAATCCGATACGCATCTGGGTGACATCTGAACGAGACCTATGGACTACGAAGCTAACATTCGCTTACTCGACTTTGGGAAGAAGTTCAGTATGGAGTTCTTCGCCCGAGTCTCCGTCAGGGTCTTGGCAATCCGTTCCTTCTCCTTGCGAACAATCTCAGGAAGCTTGCCGGACCTTCCTAGGCTGGGCCAGCTCCCCGTCCGAGAGTAGTGTTCCAGAGCCTGGCGGTAAACGGCCATACTAGGATGGTCAAGCGAGTGACCAATCTTCTTGTGAGACTGACGAGCCATGAGAAGGAAAGAAACTAGCAGAGAGACCAAACAAACTGAACCGAGAGCCACAACGCGTAACCACACTTAGGGAAACTTAGAGAAAAGCAAGATCAGCAAGGGTCGCAAGATCACCGCGCCCCCAGCAAACGCGCCAGCTGGGTGCGAGGTAAGGTGCACGGTGAGCCCTGAAAACAGTCAAAACAGGGCCTTTTGAGTTAAAAAAAGAGCCGCTTCGAGCGGCGTGGGGCGGCGTCAGCCGCCCCACGCCGCTCGAAGCGGCTCTAACACAGCGGCCGGCGACAAAACAGAAGCGCACGGGGAGCCAACCGCGGACCCAAGGTCACCGCGGACCCAAACTTGCTGCGCACTCAGCGGGAACCTCCTGAGCTGGGCTTGGGGGAAAATTATGCCACGAGGGGGGAAAGAAAAAAGAAAGAAAAAAGAGAAAGGAAAAGAAAGTCAAGCGCGCAAGTTAACCCTGCGCGACTTTCTTGCCAAGTTTGCGCGTGCATTATCGTTGTCTTGCCGAGTCTTTCATATCCTGCATGGCCAAGCGGCATTCCCACAAGAAAGTGCAACGGCCGCTGCAGCGACCCTTGTACAGAGATGCTCTAGAGCGTTTGCGACAGACTGGGCGGTGGGAAATTGGAAGATCAGGAAGATTGCCTGCCGAAGTTCAAGAAGAGAAAGACAGAATCTTGGAGGCTCGGCGGAAGGAGGCTTCTTCAAAACTTCTGCTCTTCATGAATCGGAGTAGCGATATTCGTAATTCTCAGAATCGACCCACCAGGGATCAGTCCAGCCTGGCACTACATCCACTCCAGCCATTCCCACAGCTGGGGTTCCTGCGGCGGCGATGGGTACGACGACTGGGCCCGGGAGGAGGATTATCATTGGTACTCAGGATCATCAACACATCAAGAATGGGTTGATGGAGGTTCTACTCTGGGCAAGAAAGGGACGGGATCTGAAGCGAAGAGGGCGGCTCCGGAAGGCAAGCGCACGTCTGCTCAGCTTGTTATTGTAATAAGGGGCAGGCAGGTTCTACTTTGGGCAAGAAAGGGGCGGGATCTGAAGCGGAGAGGGCGGCTTCGGAAGGCAAGCGGGCTCAACCTGATCAGCTTGATGTTGTAATAAGGGGCAGTCAGGTTCTAGAGCGAGGATCGGGCCAGTCAAAGCTCCGAAGACTCTGGCCGAGGTCGGGAATGTCGACACAATTAGATGGTTATGCAACGAGCCGTGGAAGTCATATGTCGACTCAACTGCATTTCCTGATGCATCGGTTGCACTGGCAAGGGATTGCTGTATATGGAATCCTCACACAGGAAAATGTCCGGGGTGCGGTTCCTGTAACCTCACTGTCCTGTCCAAGATGAGCATCCCCAAGGAGATAGTGTGTTTACCTTACTGCTACTCTGCTGTAACTCCCAGGATCACCTGTGGAAGCTGCCGCCGGTCATTTTATGGGTGGGACATTGATTACTTGGCAACCCTCCCACTGGCTGTTCAAATTCGATGCCCGTTCATTGCGGGGAAGGGGAGGGGTATGGACCAGAGCGTTATCGCGCTCTTCAGAAGCTCTCTGATGAGTAATGGCTCTATCAGTAGAACTGTCTCCTTCATAAATTCACAACTCCGAGCGGAGTATTTGCTGAGGAAGGAAGCTGTTGCGCGACGCTGGCAGAGCTCGTTGGCAAGTCCATTCCTGACAGCGCCGCCATCCACCAAGGGCGAGTCTTTTACTCCGAGGGTAGATGCTTGGGATATTGGGTACAAGTTCGTGGTCTCCATATTGCTGAAGGACCATTTTCTGAATGCCCCGTTTTACCGGCGTGAGCTAGCCGCTCTCGCTCCGGGAAGGACGGTGTCGATCGACTTCCAGAGGCAGGTCTCGAAGAAATGTATTGATGGAAAGGTTACCAGCCAAGCCCTTACAGTCATGTCGGAGAGTAACCTTACTATGGGAGTGTTTGTGACTCCAACCACGAGCCTCGCCCATGTTGGGGGAGCGCTAATGGAGGTATGTGGCCGAAATGAGAGGATGGGGCTGTCCGCGGTTGAAGTGGTGTTTACCGACTGCGCCTGTTGTGGCAAAGGCGCCCTCACCAATATCCTGGGGCCTGAAAGGCCCCTTCGGGTACGCCTTGACCCTTTACATATGCTGATGCGCCTGACACGAGGGGCTAATCACAACCATAGTTTGTTTAGAAGGTTTTGTCGGGATTTAAGCCGCAGCGTATATCTGGAATCTCAAGAAGATATCTCCCTGGTGAAGGCTACCCGACTATCCCTTGGTCTCTCTCCCCATCTCACGAAAACGGATCGAATCCGGCACGTGAGACGTACGGTACCCCCAAGCTCTGTACTAGAAGAGCGCGTGAGCCACGTCTATGAATCTTATCGGAGCATCGATGTGAAATGTCTTCGGGAGTGGACGCTGTTGCGCGTGGAGAAAATAAAACAAGGGTCGAAGGATCCCTCATTCCAGTCCGTATTGCCCCCGCTTGGGAGTCGTTGGGAACTGCTGTTGCAGTCTGACTTCGAAAACATCTACGCCAACCAAGTCCAACATATACGCCGGGGATGTGTGAGTGATTCGTATCCCTTCGAAGGCGTCTTCCGCATTGAAGACACCAATTACAAGAACCACCCCAGTCTTTCCCTTCCCACTTATGTCAGTGGGAGGGGAACGTCGAAGTGCGAAAGCACGCATTCAGTCTTGGCGAAGGGCTACCACATCTGGACGCGTACTACTGCGCAGTTATGGGATCTGCGCTTGTATCTGCAAGTTCATGCTATGAATAGGAGGAAAAGGCTGCGTCTGGGCATGAATCTACCAGATGAGCATGTTCTGCCCCGGATGGTAGCCGCTAGCGGCGATATGGCTGCGGAGTACTGCGATTTCCGACTGGCTCCGGAGGGATCCGAGCTACCTTGCTTGGGCTTCGGATATGCGTTCTCGTTGGGGTCACCTGGTGAGCTCGAGACCTTGCGGTCTGATCCGAGGGAGATAGCCAAGAGTCTGGAAGGTGAGGATATCGATCCCGAGGAGTTATTCATCTTAGAGGAGCTTCCTGAGTGCAGTGAGCAGCTGAGCGGATTGGAATTCCCAACTGATGTATCGGACAGCGAAGCGCACGAGGGTACTAGTGATGAAAAGGGTGAAGAAGAGTCTATCGCTCTGCCGAGTAAGAAGAGGAGGAAGTTCCATACTCTAAAGTCTTTATCTGGGACCGCATGTGTCTATCCCATCGCCGAAGGGTCTGTCATGGCTGGAGCGTTTGGTGAACTGATGAGAATCTACCCGAAATCTGATGCTACAGCTCTTCTTGGCCTCTATAATGAGAGGTACCTCCGTACTGAGCTGAGGGAGTCCGTTAAGGAGGGCCGCACACCCCGGAGTTATCATCCTACCAGCCTGATCCATGTCGAAGCCTTCCTCAAGACCAGGCGAAGAGAGTCCGGATTCGCTCGGGAGTGGGGTAGTTTCGATGAGCAGACGATGAAGATCTTCAACAGGCTCGACGACAACCTTCGTTCATCTTCATCGCAAGATGCGACAGTCCCACATGCGACTCTGCCGCTTGAACGAGTTGATCCTTCTCCCGAAGGGCCTGCTCCCGTGGATCGTGTCGATATCCTAAACGAGCTCCTCGGCGAGGACGCTGCCCCGGATGATAGGCAGCAGGCTGTCGGAAACCCCAACGGTGGCCATATCGCCGAAGAGAGGAAGGAAAATATCGTGGACACGTCGGGCCCGTCTCAGCAGGGAAAAGCCACGAAGAATCTCAAGGTTTGTCGGTGGTGTGGGTTACCGCTAAAGAAGGCTCTCAATGATCACATACCTGACGGCAGCCCCTTCGGTCTGTGTCCCCTCCGAGACGTCGCAGAGGAGGTAGCGGCTCGGCTAAGGCTCGCAGAGGAACAAAAAATCATCGAGGATAAGATCAGCGAAAAACTCAGAGGAGGGGCGACTATCATCGATGGTGGTAAAACAGGGTCCCAGAGAGTGCGCAGCTGCGGGAAATGCGGGCGGCCATACTCTACCGAGTTAGAATGGTGGGGGACTTTTTACCCTCATCGGCAGTTCAGGGTCGCCAATCAGGGCAGCTACACTCAAAAACTATTCTGCCCCCTGGTGGACAACCTCCAACTACTGCAGGAGTATGAGGCGGAGAAGGAGAACCATTAATGGCACGTACTCTGAACCGCCTGAGCTAAACGACCTGTTGAATTTCAGGTATTACCAGCCTGGCGGAACGAACATTCACATAACTGCATGGCATTTCAAACTCATTTCGGCATCTACTAATCCAATACCCGAAATCTGATACCCAGTACTCGAACGGGAAAGCCATGCTACTCCGATTAATCAGATCTGTACAGTACCCAAGGTAAGCCAGATGACTGATACAGAGCACAGATACACGCCATTACCGCACGTGTTCGCGCACGCCCCAGAGACGTATAACACTGAGATTGGCTCTGTGTCAGTTACCCGCCGGTGTGCGCTGCACGGCCTGCACAAATTTTTTATTTTCTCCTCTTCACCGGTAGAAGGCGCTTTGGTCGATGTGGACTCGGGAGAACTTTGGACGGACTGCGACCGACTACTGGCTGCAACCTAGGAGAAATATGACGGCTCATTCCACGTCAGCGGCCAAGACCGTGATCTCGTCGGCTCAGTATGACGACGTGCTCCCACCGAGAAGGCCGACTACTAGTCAGCTATTTTACGAGAATTCCATCAGATATGAGATCTTACCTCATTTGAGGCTCGCATGCCCGGCTGCTCGATGCCACGAAGCCACCTAACGTAGCAGATTTAGCGATTCACGAAGCGACAGCCTCGAACAGTCGGGATTGACCCGAGATCAGCGGCTCCGTCTCCTTGAGAGCCCTCGAAGTGGATTACCTCATGGACCGATTGGACCTCAGGTCCCATACTCGTGCGAGACCGTCCGAGTACAGTCCAGCGACATAAACCGACGCTGACCTGTTCACGCTACAATCCACCACCGTCTTCCTCAACAGCAGCTCTACTTGTCCCGAATGTCGCTGGTGGCAATCGTCGCGCCCATGCATTCGGTCCCGCTGGCTCCCGCACCCAACGTCCGCAGGCAATCAGCAGACCAGGATGACCACATTCGGACCGCACCGTCCAGTCCAGCCGTCACCTACAAATGACGTCGAGCGGGCGATGGGGAGTAGCTGCCCTTACTATGACTGAGTCGTCTTGGGAATGTTCGACGGATGAGAGGGGGGCGTGCGAAGCCACAGCATCAATGTGGGGTTTATTGTGGTCCGAGGGGTAGTGACTAGAGAGCGAGGCGACTGAGTCCAAGAGAATGATCCAGAAAAAATAGACCCGATGGGATTTGAACCAGCACGGTCATGGTAAGCCGACCCCGATAGTGAATAGAGTCCCCCTAGGCTCACACTGTCTGACGTCCCACAGATGGAGAACTCCTTGGCTGTCTCCAGTAGCCAGAGAGCATGAGTTGGGAGAGTTACCCAATGACACGCAGTAAGTCGGATCATCGCACTTCGCAGACCCGACAGGCACGCCTAATGACCGACACACGAGTAAGTCGACTGAGGTAAATATTCAACTGCAGGCTGCGATCATAAGTCTCCTAGCGTACTGCCAGAGAGGACAACGACTCGTTAGCAGCCCTAACTCGGGACACCCCGTGAGTGCCCTCAGAGGGAGCACCAAACATTGCCACTTCTACTAACAACCCATTCCGCATCGAGTAACATGCTAGTCCGAAGACTTTGGAGGGGCCTCCGACCAGTTCTTATGTCCCACAAGCGAAGAGCTCCTCCTTCACAAGCGGTGACGAGCCAGTTGCCGCTGCCGTGCCAGGCACAGTCCGTTAGAGGATGAGTGTGCACGCCACCGAGGGTCGACACCAGTCTGAGAGGGAAGCATCTTAGGTCCAACGTGGAAGATACAGAAGAGGTCCAGTTGTAGGGCGCTACTGAGTCCCCCCACACCACCTTCCTTCGCTCAAGTCCCATATTTTCGCCGAGCTGTCAGCACTGGCCGTCGCCAGCTTGCCATGGCTGTTGAAGGTCCCTCGGACGACGCACGCCTCGTGCCCGGTTAGCCGACAGGCAGGTTCCAATCGCATTGGCATGCGCGTGGGTGGGAGAAATCCAACGATTAGACTCCTTTTCGACGGAGTTGCTTAATACTGGGAGAAGGGATTCGATATCTGCTGATCATCAGCAACCGCCGCTCGGAAAGGCCCACTCCCTTCAGAAGGTCATTTCCAAAGTGTCACATTCGCCAGTTATAGCATCAACTTGGCAAGTAAGGAAGTCCGTCCATCGGCATGCCCGGACAAGAGCTCCAATTACGCCGATACGGCACCAAGATCGACTATGCCTTATGCGCGATAGTATCGATCCGACGCTGTCAAGACGCGCTCCGCCGCATCGCATCAGTCAACTGGGAGTGTTGGTGAGACTGTGGTGTAATTAGCCCGAGACCCGAAGACCAGCAGACATCGCCAGGATGTCCAACACACTTCGGGCCAGCGGCCAATACAATATCAGTAGTCACATTGCCTGGCACGCAAGCACACAGGCAATGTCTCCCAGATAACTAACCAAGGGTAAAAGAAAATTTCCTCGGAACCGGCCCGGAAGACCTTCTCACGCCGGGTTCCGCCTCATAACCACGAACGCAACATATCGTTGCTACCACTTTGGTCGATTACGGGGCGCGCGAATAGCTTCAGGCACAATGATGCTTGCTACGCTTGCTTGAACTTGCTCCAGGCAAAGCCCGGACCTTCACTCAAGACGCGCTCCGCCGCATCGCATCAGTCAACTGGGAGTGTTGGGTGAGACTGTGGTGTAAATTAGCCCGAGACCCGAAGACCAGCAGACATCGCCAGGATGTCCAACACACTTCGGGCCAGCGGCCAATACAATATCAGCAGTCACATTGCCTGGCACGCAAGCACACAGGCAATGTCTCCCAGCACTCACCCAACAATCCACACGTGACTGTCCCCCTGGAGCACTACCCGGGATCGCCAACCCGACAAACCCTACCGTTAAACCACCCGGTGGTACCCACCGCAAGGCCAGCAATCCGAGGCCACAACAACACTACTAGTGCTACACTGCTCCTGCGCTCAGGACACCGTTCAAGCAAGCGGAGGTCTAAGGATGTGTCAGAGAGCAAGCACAACACCCAAGTATTGCAAACACTATACTCCGCACAGAAGCATCACATGATGCGATGTGAGTCACATCCAAAGACACAAAAGCCCATCACTCCGCACACGAAGCATCGGTGGTCCTCAGAAACGGGAAGCACAACACCATGATCGCACCAGCAAATTACGCAGGCGAGCCAAGAATTTCTGCAGCATGTCCTCTGCACTGCCGCTGTATCTCAGGAAGTCCATACTCCTCCCAAGTTCGTGACCTCCAGTTGCCCGCAACCCGAACCTGCTCCGCCGGAACATTGTTAGCCAGCAGAGCGCAAGCACCCGAACGCCCTCATGCTATGGCCGGTAATGTTAGGAATATCCCAAGACAAAACCTTCGAAGGAAACTCGGCAGATAAGAAGGCTCGCAGCTCCTTCCCGAAAGTGGCGCTCTTTAACGAAGGAAAGATACACTCATCCCCACCCTCGACGCGTGTTCGACAAGCACTGACCAAGTAATGAGCTATGCACCACGTCCTTCTACAAAACATAAGGTCTGCTGCCCTCGCGAGAAGCAGTCTTGGTATCGTGGAAGATTACAGAGACCAGCAACCCCTCAGAGCTCGACTCCCAAGAAATGTCCGCACGAATGAGGCCGGGCAACTGGTCGAAGCGGAGCATAAAGATCGACGCCACCAACACGGCAGAACGAAGCTGATCACGCAAAACCACCGGGAGTGAGCTGCATGTCCGCGAGAGATTGAAGGCATTCCTGACATAAAGGCGCGGCCTGCTTCTTCGGCTTGTCCTTATCCAAGAGGATACGATCAGCACTAGCCAGAGCTCGAGAAATCAGAGCCTCCCCTTCTGGTGGGATGCTCTTGCCAGTTCGAACCACACCCATCGTTCGCACCGCCGAAGTATACTCCCGTACTGTGCCAGAAGTGATCTACCGGCTCCCAGGGAGCCCCCTGTCAGCCCACGAATAAAAAGAGACTAATCGCTCGGGAGTGACCGGGTTCGAAGGAGATATAGTACCAAACCCCATCCTCGTAAAAAACGCAGAGGTGTCTGATAAGAGGCCATAGTCCTGGGTTTAAGAGAGTACTCCAGGAGACGGGAGTTGGCTCTCGCTCGATCCTCCGGAGTCGCCGCCGTCTCTGCCGCATAAACTCGAGCAAATGAGAAGGAAGTTGAGACTTCTTGGGCATCAAATACAGAGGAGCCTGTGCAAGACCCACAATCCCATTCAATCGAGTTCCTCCCCGCCAACCCAAGCAGTACTACGTCAGAAGCAGCATAGCAGATGATGATAATACTACGAGCCGCCGTCAGGACAATGTAACAGGTTCCTGACAGGTACGTCCAGCCTGACGGGGCACTAGCAAGAACCGACGCACGGGCAGATCTGCTAATCACATCAGCAGTAACATTGCGAATCCCGGCAATAGGGGGGGAACCTTGCAGGGCTAGAAACCGATGCTCTAACGGATGCGGCTGCAGAGTTCTGAACGCAGAAGTCACATCGAATTCGGCCAGAGCCGATCCCGGACCCACTTCGCGCAGTAACAGACGTATCTGGGGAAGGCCGGGGTACAACGCAGCCGTCAGCATGCGTGACGCATGGTTGACCCCCGACGTCCTGTAGTTCTTGATGATACGAATCTTGCTGTGAGCAGGGTCTTTCCAGACGACATTGGCCTGACTTATCCCCAGTCCCCCAATCTTCCGAACTCCGATCTATTTACAGATATTATCTTCCCGGTCTCAAGCTCACGCTGTATCTGCTCATTGAGTAGGTTAGCCATGACGCTGTCATCGGCTTGCGGACGAGAGGGAGGAGATCACTATCGGGCAGACCTTTCCACCGTATGACCCTCAGGCTCCCCTGGGCGAAGAGATTGTTCATGGAAGGCTGGCCATGTCCGCAGATCCTCGGGGAAGGGGACGCTGAGCCCCAGCGGCATGCCACTCATCGCCACCGCAGCAATACCACAATCCTCGGGGCCT
This sequence comes from Perkinsus olseni, assembly GCA_013115135.1. Taxonomy (NCBI): domain Eukaryota; phylum Perkinsozoa; order Perkinsida; family Perkinsidae; genus Perkinsus; species Perkinsus olseni. The sequence goes on from JABANP010000361.1 coordinate 12,146, forward strand.
TCTCCTGGCCACGTGACCCTTGACTCCAGCAATCTGCCACGGATCGGCGAGATGGGTGAAGCAGACTGTAAAAGCGTTTCGGAGCTACCCAAACCCGCAGACTCCAGCAAGCGAGCGAGGGTGGCAGCTAACTGCTCGGATTCACGTTCGATTCCCAATGCGACCCACTTGTTCGCCATCTCGGTCTGTTCCAACCTCGAAGCTTGCTCATAACGGAGCAAGAAATTCCGTACCTCGGGACGCCTAACCCAGGCCTCCGCCTTGGCTCGGACGGCCTTCGCAAGAGCCAAGGATAGCTTCTCGTACCGTGGTGAAAATGAGATATCTCCATCCCACTGAGAGAGGTCAGGGAACCCAGTACCATCTACCGGCGGGATCGACTCAGGCGAGAAAGAAGCGAACACTTCAGACGCGTTAGCCTCCCAGGGGTGGAGTGTAGAGCTCCCACCTACATCGTCGTGTTGTGGCGAACCGGCAGAAGAGGCGACCGGCATGGGTGGGATCGGCTGATCAACTTCCGCCGCCCTCGCGCGCTTAGCACGATATCGGGCACGATTCTTGCGCCTGCCCTCCAGGGAGCGCTTCCCAGAAGCCATGCAGAAACTAAGCACAACTAGCAAACCTCAAGCATTGAATCTCACTCGCTAAACTCTAACCGGGAGTGTATGGCAAACGATCATAAGTAGAGCCGGAATCAATTAAAGTTGCGAGAAAACCAGCGCAGCTCAGAGCCGCTGCTTCTTGCCGGGCGGCTGCGGCTTTGAATCCGCGCCATCTCTAACGTGGCTTCTCGGGGGCCACGGGCACTTACGGATTTTGAGCAACGGGCACTGACCGCGAGTATGAGGGCAGTTGCCTGGCGGGACATGCTTCCCCTTCTTGTCCGTACTTGGTGAAGATGTCGAAGTAGCACTAGTGGTGGCACGCCCAGGACTGCTCTGCGCTCCAACGGCTGGGGTCGGCGTCCTCGTAGCCTCATTGAGCGCTTCCTGGTCCACCGCATTCCCAAGCAAACGGATGGTTGCCAGAGACAGCGAGATCTTCTCCCTTTCCGCCAAAGCGAAAGCTCTACCACTCAACGAGCGGCGAAAAGAAGCATCATAACCCACCACCGCGGCTTCTCCACGCACCATGCAGATCCTGCATAGCTGCTGCACATATTGGAGGATCCAAGGACCCGCCTCCAAGCCCACGCTCACGTCAACACAAAGTAATACTGGTAGTAGACCGTACAATAGTTCACAGAGACGCTTGGGCTGACGACCGGCAGTCGCGGTTTCTGGAATCCATTGGATAGCACCGTTGACATCGAGCACTGGTTTCTTGCCCAACGAAGCAAAGTCCGCACCTAGCTTTATCTCCCGATAGGTGGAAGGGGACTCAGCAATCAGTTTCACCGTGGCCTGGTCGGCTACCAGCCCCGGAGAAGCAGCCCCACCGTAACGCTTGGAGACCCTCTCCATGTACTCAATCTGGCCGTTCGCAGTCGGACCTTGTTTCCCCAAGGAAGCCTTGGCCGCTTCCTGGAGAGCAGCTTCAACCCTCAGTCCGCGGACTAGGCGCTGCTGGGTCTGGTCAGCCGTCTCGTTCTCAGCCGGCGGGCATAGGACATCAACCACCGTCTTTTTGAGCACCTCTGGCTTGGATACCAGGACAGGGATGTCCGATACAGCCATGTCGATGGCCTGAAGCCTCTCTATGATAGCATCACGCAGAACCACTGGGCAGCTGGCTGGCATGATCGCGAGGAAGGCTTCGGTTCCTCTGGCGTTGGCGTTGGCCATGGGAACGAGCGGAGGACAATTAAAACTGAAATGAGGGCGGCATTTAGACAAGAAATTCCTAGCGAAAGTAATTCCGAGCACGCTTGAATTCCGAACTAGCACGAGGAAGCACCATAGCTGATCTGGGGCTCCGCTGTAACACAGCTGCGCACTGTCCCACCCTGCACTCGACATGAGTACCATGGGGGGGGGCTCCGACTCATGGGCTCCGGCCGCAGAGTTCGACGTGGTGAAATCTCCTGAGGAGGGTCCCGCTTCCACCACGAGACACCGAAACTTGCACGGACCTTCGGGAATCAACGCTCTCGGGCGTGTTTCCTCGGTCGACTCCCGAGTGCAGCGGCTGCACTGTGGCCCACACTGAACCTCGGTCAGTATCACGGGCTGCTCAGAGCTTAAACGAAGCCCATCCCAAGCCTATTCAGGCACCGGGGTCAAGCGAGAGGACCGCTTACTCCCGAGTCGACGCTCAAGGGCGTGTCTCAGAGAGTGAAACCTCCCCAAGGGGACCAGTAACCACCGTCTGTGGTCTACAAACAGCTCGCTCCCGAAGCTGGAGAGTCATGACAGATCAATCCTGTACCGGATGCGAGCGGCAGTTCCCTCCCACAGGACGTCTGACTAAGTGAGTCAAGGTGTGACAACCAGCGAGCCACACCTTTGCCACCACAGTGCGAATAAATTGATCGAATAATTCCTGAACACGAGAGACGAGACGTACAAGAAACACGAAGACTCAGCGAGCAACGATGTCAACAGGTCTAGGCGAAGGCGACTGGACGTATAGGCGCGGCGAACATTCAACGAGCAGCAATTCAACGAGCAGCAATTCAACGAACAATCAACGAGCAGACGTACGAGAAGCGCTAGGTGACGAGTGAGCGAGAGGATCCAACGCGGCGAACCAAAAGAAAATTTCTCGGAACCGGCCCGGAAGACCTTCTCACGCCGGGTTCCGCTCCTCATAACCACGAACGCAACATATCGTTGCTACCACTTTGGTCGATTACGGGGGCGCGCGAATAGCTCGCGCACAAACGATGCTTGCTACGCTTGCTTGAACTTGCTCCAGGCAAAGCCCGGACCTTCACTCAAGTTGCGCTGAGAAACTTCGAGAAGTAGCAAGTGCGCAAGATGCATATAATCACACGGAAAACATCAGATTGCGTTGGATGGAAGAACGGGTGTGATTTTACACTTGCCAGTTGATAGAATGAAGCGGCGTAACCCCGATAAGGCATCTCCCAAATTGCCGCCTTTAGTAGGGCGCAAGCCTTCACTAAGTCGATCGAAAAGCTCCTCGCTACGAGAAACTAACCGCTACCTCCGCCGGGGTACTTCTCTCACGGACTTGAAGGTGCGTCGAATGGCGATACTCAGCTGACCGTAACAGAGCCCTTCCGCAGGCCTACACGCAAAACTTCGGTTCATGTTGGATGATGCAAGCGCTCTCCGGTGGGCGAGAATCTGGTAGGGGCGACGGCCGCGATGAAAGAAGGCAACGAGTGGAGTTTCTAGGTGTATTCGTGAGACCTCGAGGATACAAAAGCGTTGTTATGCGGTCGAACTTCGAGAGCGATGAACGGCCGAGAAAGATACGGAAAACTGTCAAGTGGAGACCGGGCGCTCGACGGCCGGGGGACGACTCTCTTGAGGTGAAGCGCTGCTCATCGTTGCCGAATTGTCCGTAACGTGCCTCTGTTCGAATGGGGCACCGATGAGGCAACAGGTGTAGTAGAGTTTATATCAGAGTGAGAGATCGCGTTCAAAAAATGCTTCAGCCAATGGTTCTGTAGGAGGCTGTGGCTCTTCTCAGTCGTGCCTCGCCAATCGCGGTCTGCGGTGGCTCGAGGATGCTGGCCTTCGAGAAGGCCTCCCGTTTACCGCTAGAGATATTCGACGATGCCAGCTTTTGGATGCGCACACCACATGAGTGGAATGTGAGTGGATTCTTCCGCGTGCGCAAAGATATGCTGAGCTCAGGAGTTCATCCGTACCATGGGAGGTCGACCTTTGGCTGGAAGATACCTGTTCAAGGAGGAGGGGAAGATCGGAGTCCTGAGGGACTGCTACGTATACTCGTAAGTCAGGTTGAAGTTACTCGTACGATACAGTACGATAGAGTATATACAGTATATAGACATACTCTTTAATTTACAGTATATAGTTACTATATACTCGTAAGACAGGTTGAAGTTGTTGTTCTTTCAATGATGGACCTGCGATGCAGAGGCCATCTTCTCTCGTGTATTGCGCGTCAGGAGAACTCAACCATGTGTGGCAGGTTGGCTGGGAGTTTAGGATAGCTAGGAATCTTGTTCCCCGAATGCTCCGCGTGCGACATTCGTATCGAGGGGGAAGTTAACCTCCATTAATTTCCGTTCCGCTCAATTTCTCTTTCTCGATATTTTGGGCTCTTTCTCCTGAGACTTTGAGGGTTCGAAGCATCGTAAGCCGTTACGCCGTTCACCAGAATCCTCGTATGATTGTGTTGATCGGAAGCTGAGGTGATGGCCCTTGCCGGCTCTAACCTAGGATACCATCAGCTGCCCATCCTAAAGATAAGAAATTCCCATGACACAGAGGTTGGGAGTGTGAACAGTGAGTGGCTCTGCTCTGACCTGTGCAACCTTCATCAGAGCCAGCAACCAGGCAGTAGCATGTGTATGCTGCCAACTAGCAGTTGGAAGCCACCACGGTTCAGTAGGACACGAGATAACTGCCCGACTCCCTACCCGGTCCGGATCGAGTCAGTAGTCTCTCGTATCCTACCTCCACATCCAGGAGCGGAAGGCTGAGTCGAGCTCACACCCGCCGTCATCGCAGCCATTACGGGACTCATTGCTGTACCTACTCCTAGCTCCCTGCTAGCTCCAGCATTGAACTTTAGCGAACTACTGCCACTTAATTGTACTCTTCATCGCGCACAAGTTCCTGTTGTGCGCCTTTGGGCTTTGCGGAGTAACTTCTCTCACGCCCAACCTCCTGCAACTGTCACTCCTTACGACGCCACGCAAGAGTCTCCAAATTCTTTGGGTTACGTCGGAGCCTCGGCTATGGCAGGTTCGATGAGACGACTGGAAAAGCGAACATATCGTGGAAGGACTCGGCTCGGACCAGCTCGGATGACAAGCAAGCTCTGTCGCCGATGTTCCTTTGTATACACGGAGAGAACCCATCGCTCTTTGCTGACCGCCTTAAGGCTGCCGTTACTAGACGGAGGTGGGTTCGCAGGGATCGATGCCAACTGTTACGTCATTTCTCTGTCCACTCCCGGCGTGAGGGTGTGAGCGTAGTGACAGAGTCGTCACTCTGTTCCTCGACGTGAGGTATCCTGAGGTTGACTCTGGCTCTCTGCGGTAGATACGCTGAGTCACAGATCAGGCTGCGAATGCTTATCGAAGAAGATTCTCTCGCTGGGACCTCACCACAGGTAGGCCGGGCCCGGCATCGAACCAGTTGGAGACGCTCCTACGGAATCATTCCCGTTGCGAGCTCCTTGGTGATCTCCCAGGGTTAAGCAATATACTTTATCTTGATCGTCCACTCCTCCTTTTGCCGACTTCCCTAAGCCGCATCCCAACGGACGACTCCGGCGCAGCCCCCATTAGTCGATCGAGAATGACGCATCCTTTCTTTGGCACCTCCCTCGCTCAGCATGCATTGAGGTCTCGTTGTCTGTACCAAAGCGGTAGTCGTATTCATCGGACAGCGCGTATCATATGTCGAAGATGGGCTGATTCAGGTTTACCACGACCTCTCTTGGATGCAAAGGATACTATCCTTCAGCTTGCCTTCTAGTGTTGGTGATTTTTCGTACGAATTAGCGGATTGGGTGGACGCGATGGTCGTTGAAGTACAGAAGAACTACTCCAACGAGATGAAGCGGATGATGCTGACTCGAAGCATGGCGACAACTGCCGCTACAGCCGACCTCTTGCGCGACATTGCGTGGCCACCGAAGAGACGAAAGGACGTCTCCTTGGGTTGGATACTCACCATTCGTCCCTTGGAGGGAATACCGGAGTGTTAAGCACCAAGTACTGACCTTTGCTGGAGTTTCACTCCGAAGTCGAGCAGAGGTGAGAGACTATGAAAATCGTCACGCGCCAGGAAATTATTGCTGACACTATTCAGGTTGTGTCAGCATTGCATTCGACCATCCTATTGTGCGACGAGTTGGCCAGCATCCGATCTCCGTTGCTGGTGGACGAGGAGGCGCTCACTCGAAGCCTCACATTAGAACAGTTCAACTCGATTCACGACCTACACATAGCACAGATGGCGTACGTCCGGGACCTGTGGTTGCCAGCGGTGAAAGTGGCCGTAGTGAAGGACTTGATGTCAGCCGGGATGACCCGGTATGATTTCAACGAGTCCAATTTCATAAGGTATCTGCAGTCGCCATTGCGGAGGGTTCTCCTACTTGTGCAATTTCTCTTATCGGAAGCGCTGAAGGGAATATACGTTGAGGCTGTTGAAAAATTCGCGGCATTCTTCGAGGCGCGGACGCCTGGGGAGTATGCAGTAGATGATTCGGTTGGTGAGTGCGGTGCCTTGTTTGTGACGGAAGTGGTGGTGAGCCAACGGGAAGTGGTGAAAGAAGCTCCGCCCCCAGCCGCTGAGGAGGAAGGAAAGTCTGCAGAGGATAGGAAGCCGGAAATTGAGTACGTGCCATGTTTTGCATTCGCTAGAAGCCCTGCAGAGTTTGCCGAGGCGGCGGAAGAGATTTATAATAAGTCCATAGTAGCGGTGGACAACTTGTCGAGTGTTGAACGGTTGCTCTTCCCGAATATGGTGAGGGATGATGAGCTGTCCAAAGGATTTAGAGATCATGATCAGTGGGTCGAAGAGGGCCGCTCGAGGGTCAGGGCGAGTATTTTGGCGCATGAAAAATGGCTGGATGAGTATCTTAGGTCGTTCACGGACTTGGAGGATGTCCTGGCGATTGATGTGGAAGCCGAGCTTGAGGAGTATAGAAGTTCGGAGGAGCCAGTGTCCGCTAACGAAGTGAAGAAAATCGTCGCGGCGAAGTTGCGCCGACGAGAGGAGGTACTGATGAGATTGCCGACACGTTCGGTGAGGATTGGTATGTTCGAAATTGGTTTCGGTGAGATCGCACATGGCATCGCTGAGAAGCTCCTTGCAGTGGCCGAGGGGATCCTTCGTATCGAGGGGGATAAACTGAAGGAAAAAATGATGGCCGAAATCCAACCGAAATACGATGAAATCTTTGATAAGCTCGCGTGTGAAATTCCCGATATCGAGACGGTTTCGGAAATGACGGAATTTTTAACCCATTTACCGGCGGAGGTTGCGAAGGTAGAGGGTGAGGTAGAAGAGTGTGTGGAGATGTACGAGGCTGTTGGGACGTTTGGAACGATTTATGAGCTCGACAAAGATACTCTCGATTTGCGCTGGATTATGTATGGCCGGCCAGGGGAGATTGTGTCACGCGCCACGAAATTATCTGAGAAGCTCAGTGTTGATCGTGAGAAATTCTGTGAGGAGCAAGCGTCGAGCCAAGATACGTTTGAGGGGCTGATTGATAACCTCGAGGAAGAGGTGGTGTCGTTTTCGGTGCACGACAAGTTGGGCGACGTGGAGAAGGTCTCTGGCTTGTTGGAGGATCTTCAAGAACGGCTCGAGGCCGCGGTTAATCAGGCGCGGTTGTTCAACAGCAGGGAGACTCTGTTCAATAGAGATACTACCGACTACTCGAGGCTTGGGAAGATTTGCAGGTAGGAATCTGGCGGGTGCGTTGAGGTATCTTTGGTGATTCAGGGACTTCGAACCGTATGTTAATCTGTGGAGAACCGCATTTAACTGGCACAAGAACAAAATCGTGTGGAGGAAGGGACCTTTCGGAGACATCGACGCCCGGTAGTATCCGATGGTTGTTGAGGGACGGTTCTCAACCGGAGGGTATATTTACGCCGTCGATTATTATCTTATGTATCATACAAACGATTTTGATTCAACAACTATAACATTTTCCTAGGTGAAAAGAGTAGCTTCTTCACCGTTTTTTGTAGGCACTGTGAGGGAGAGGTGAATGGTGGTATTAAACTGATGTACAAAACTATTCGCAAGCTGAAGGAGGATGCGAGCTTGCAGAGTATATGTAGCATAGCCGAGCAAGTTCGGAAGGAGTTGGAGGACTTCAAGCCTTATGTGCCGGTCGTAGTGGGACTCAGAAATGGTGGAATGAGGGGTCGTCACTGGGAAATGATTTCTGAGAAAATAGGGTGCACAGTAGGACCGGAGATGGAACCGTTCACGTTAGAAGCGCTGCTGGAGCGAGGCATTGACAAGTTCTCGGAGGAGATTGCTGAGGTGGGTGATAGAGCGGGCAAGGAGTGGGCCTTGGAGAAGCAGCTGGAGGCGATGAAGGCTGAGTGGGAGGGAATTTACTTTGATGTCAAGGAGGAGTACAGGAACACTGGCACGTACATTCTGAAGGGGAGCGACGAGGCGTTGAACCTCCTCGATGAGCATATTGTCACAGTTCAAGCGATGCAGTTCTCGTTGTATAAGAAGGTCTTCGAGGAGGACATTGACAGTTGGGCGGAGAGGTTGATGAGGGTATCGGAGACGTTGGATGAGTGGCTCAAACTGCAGCGAGCGTGGATGTATTTGCAACCGATCTTCGACTCTGAGGATATTGTGAAGCAGCTGCCGAGTGAGAGTAAGAGGTTCAGGAATGTTGACCAAAAATGGAGGAAGACGATGGCTGATGCTCACCAGAATTCCAAAGTGGTGGAGATATGCGCCAGCGAGGGGCTGCTGGAGAAGTTCCGAGAGGCAAATGTGATTCTCGAGACTGTACAGAAAGGCCTGGAGGACTACTTGGAGTCCAAGCGCGCGTTGTTCGCGCGATTTTATTTCCTGGCCAACGAGGAGCTGCTGGAGATACTGTCCCAGACGAAGGACCCCACGAGGGTGCAGCCGTTCCTGAATAAGGTCTTCGAGGCGATGAGCAAGCTCACGTTCGAGGGCGACAATGAAATCACACAGATGCACTCGGCCGAGGGAGAGATTATCGATTACGTGACGGCGGTGTTGACGAGAGGGATCAATGTGGAGTCATGGATGTCGGGCGTGGAGAAGGAGATGAGGGAGGCGGTGAGGGAGGTGTTGTTCAGGGCGGTCGTCAGTTACGAGGAAAGTCCCCGGAGTCAGTGGGTGCTGGACCATGCGGCTCAGGCTGTCCTCAATGGCTCCCAAGTGCATTGGACGGCGGAGGTGGAGGATGCTATCCAGGAGAATAGAGTCCAGGAGTATCATGCGCAGTGTCAGAAGCAGCTGCTGGATTTGGTTGCACTCATCAGAAGGGGGCTGTCGAAGGCTCAGAGGACGGCGATTGGGGCGCTCATCGTTATCGATGTCCATGCTAAGGACGTCGTTCAGAAGCTTCACGCTGAAGGGGTGTCTGAGTGCAGCGCCTTCGAGTGGATCTCGCAGCTGAGATACTACTGGGAGGAGGATGACACGGGCAGGGAGAATATGTGGGTTAAGTGCGTCCGAACGGAGTTCCCCTACGGTTATGAGTATCTTGGGAATACGATGAGGTTGGTCATCACACCACTCACTGACATGTGCTACATGACGTTGATGGGGGCGCAGAGTTTGAACCTGGGAGGGGCCCCGGCGGGGCCGGCTGGAACAGGGAAGACAGAGACGACGAAGGATCTGGCGAAGGCGCTAGCGAAGCAGTGTGTGGTGTTCAACTGCTCACCTGAGATGGACTACCTGATGGTGGGGAAGTTCTTCAAGGGATTGGCCTACTCGGGAGCATGGTAGGACGGGGGTTTTGGCGAAGTCATAAAAGTGGAGAACCCGGGCATCGATCCCGGTGCCTCTCGCTTGCTAAGCGAGCGCTCTACCATTTGAGCTAGTCCCCCTGACGGGTAAAAGTGTAATCAACCCGGTGTCGTCCGATTTCCTGTCGAACGCTTCGCCTTTTAGGTGCTGCTTCGATGAGTTCAACCGTATCTACATCGAAGTGTTTGTCCGTCATTGCCCAACAACTACTAGTCTTATTCGGCGCCAAGGCATCTCTCGCCAGCTACTCTCGTAAGTTTTCATCACTGCCCCTCGCCACTGATATTTTCGCAACTCTAGAAACCAAGGAGCTAGAATTCGAAGGCTCCATGATCGTCATGAAGCCTACCTTCAACGTTTTCATCACTATGAATCCCGGATATGCTGGGAGGACGGAACTCCCGGACAATCTTGCGGTGAGTCGGCGGCCACCGTGGGGTCTGGGCGGGAGCTCGAAGTCAGGCGCTGTTCCGTCCAATGGCGATGATGGTTCCTGACTACGCCCTCATCGCTGAGATCATGCTCTATGCTTACGGCTTCGAGGCGGCTCGCGAGTACGCCAGGAAAATGGTCGGAACTTTCAAGCTCTCGAGTGAACAGGTGAGTGTAATTAACCGGTGAATTTGGGATGCTTCGTATTCTCAGTTATCTGCACAAGACCACTACGATTACGGTATGAGGGCGGTGAAGTCGACGATTGACGCTTGTGGGCTTCTGAAGAGGACGCTGGGCGACCAGCTGGGCGAGGACCAGATCGTGTTGAGAGCCTTGCGGGATGTCAACGTGCCGAAGTTCCTCCAGGATGACTTGCCCCTCTTCGAGAATATCATATCTGATCTATTCCCGACAACAGAACGACCCAAGGTTGATTATGGCAACCTGTCGGCAGCTCTCGATGAGGTTTTCAAGAAGAATAACGTACAAGGCACTGAATGGTTCGTGGTTAAAGTGGTGCAGCTTTTGGACACTCTGAAGGTCCGCCATGGTATGATGCTCGTCGGACCAACGGGTGCTGGTAAAACGACCAACTACCGGATGCTCCAGCAGACTATGACGAAGTTGAAGAAGGACGGTGACGCTGGTTACGAGTGTGTCCAGACCCACATCCTCAACCCGAAGGCCATCACGCAAGCGCAGCTGTACGGCGCCTTCGATGAGGTAACTCACGAGTGGAGCGACGGTATCGCCTCGGAGCTCCTCCGTCGAGCGGTTAACGACAACAAGGCTGGCAGTCCGGACAACCAGTGGGTGATCTTTGATGGGCCGGTCGATGCCCTTGTGGATCGAGTCGATGAACACTGTCCTTGATGACAATAAGAAGCTCTGTCTGACAAGCGGCGAGATCATCTCCCTTACCCCGGAGGTTCGGATGATCTTCGAAGTGGAGGACCTTGCAGTTGCCTCGCCGGCCACGGTCAGTCGGTGTGGTATGGTCTTCATGGAGCCGACGGCGCTTGGCTTGGAGCCTCTGGTGGAATGCTGGATCGAGAGGCTGCCCGGCAACTTCACTGATGATATCAAACAGCATCTGCGGAGGTGGACAAGAGACTTCTGTCTGCCGGCTATCACCTTCGTGAGAAGAAATACCAAAGAAATAGCAAGTAGGTGGGGTCGACCTTACGACCTGTGTGTTGTTGGTCCGTAGCTTTACCATTACGCTATTAGAACGGTCCTTCAGGTACAGTTGACAACAACCTCCTCCAAGCATTCTTCCGTCTCATGGATTGCTTCTTTGAGAAGTACGTGGCGAAGGAAGGCCGCAAGGTCACCCCAGCGGACGTATCCAAGCTCGGCTCCGACTATCTTCAAGACATCTTCCTTTTCTGTGCTGTATGGTCTATCGGGGCTTCCTGTGATGCAGACAGTCGACCGAAGTTCAGCCGGTGGTTCATCGGACATGGTGAAGATATGGGCTTCGACAGAACCCTCCTCCGCATGAATACCAGTGGCTGCGTCTATGAGATGTAAGGAAGACTTTTGTAGGCTCACAATACAATACTGTTTAGCAATCATTAAATTATAATCATATGCTTCACTACGGGATTCACACTCACCGCAATTATGCTCTTCAATTATGTTAAGGGCCATTAGTAGGTGTAATTGTAATTACAATATGGCAGAGAATAAGCATCTCTTCCGGCTGTAGAGGAGTTCGGAGTCGCTCGCTTTAGATAGTTATTTTTAAAGGCCGGTTTCGAAGGCCTTGTCGGAACTCTTGTGGACTGTGTATTGTTGCTGTCGTTTTGTTAGGTGTTGTGCTCCCTTCGAGGTGGAAGACAGTCAGGTCCCCGGCTACAAGTGGACCAAGTGGCTCGATACCGTCCCTCACTTTGAGATACCTCGCAACGCCGCCTACGACGCGATAGTTGTCCCGACCATCGACAGCATACAACTAACTCATGTGATGGGTAAGTTGGTCACAGCTGGCAACCATGTGCTGATCTTCGGCAACACTGGCACGGGCAAGAGTATCCACACGGCGCAGTGGTTGCAGAAAGAAGCTCCTGAGACCTACCAAAGCGTCTTCGTCAATTTCTCGGCCCAAACTCATGTGAATCAACTGCAGGACTTGATCGATTCGAAAACGGAGAAACGACGGAGGGGAGTGTTTGGTCCGCCGGCCGGCAAGCAGTTGGTCATCTTTGTGGACGACCTGAACATGCCCCAGAAGGAGTACTATGGTGCTCAGCCGCCGATAGAGCTGCTGAGGCAGTGGCACGACCATGGCGGTTGGTACGACCGCAAGGAGCTCACCTTCCAGGCGATTATTGATACCACTTACATCACCGCGATGGGCCCTCCGGGGGGCGGTCGAACTTTTATAACTGAGAGGTTGAAGAGACATCACAATATGATCTGTGCGATTGACATGCAGCGGTCCTCGGTGGAGACCATCTTCAAGACGATCGTCGAGTATTTCTTGGCCGGGTTTCGAGGAGCCTATCAGAGCGCTGAAGGACCCATTGGTGTCGGCTGCCTACGACATCTTCGAGATGGTCCATAGAGAGCTGCTGCCGACGCCGGCCAAGAGCCATTATACGTTCAACCTTCGAGACATCTGGAAGGTCTTTCAAGGTGGTGCTGTTCTTGGAATATCGATCCTCTTGCCATGCCCCTAGTCAGGTATTTGCTCGCTGTCGCCGAAGAAGGTCAGCGAAGTTGTGGTGGTGGTTCGTTGTTGGTGTCATGAGAACACGAGAGTGTACGGCGACAGGCTGATTAACGACGAGGACAGGGCATGGTTCAACAGCCAATGCAGGCAGCGTATCCCCCTGTTTAAGGGCCCTACGGAGGAAGAGGTAGGTGGAGGAGGTCATCGAAGCTGTTGAGCTACGCTTGGGTTCTATCAGGTGTATGATAAGCCGTCGCTCGTCTTTGGCGACTTCCTATCGACTGGCGACGAGAAGTACTACGTCGAAGTCGAGGACCTCTCGAAGATACAGGCAACGATGGAGGTAGGGTGGGTCTCAGAGGGCAGCAGCAGGACGGTGAATTCTGGGGCTTTTCAGACCTACTTGGACGACTACAACAACTCTAACACGCATCAGATGCCGCTGGTCATGTTCTTCAACGCCTGTGAGCATGTTGCTAGGATATGCAGGTCGGTACAGCGCCCGGGTTCGATTCCTGGCAAGGACATTTTTCAGGGTTATCCGCCAGCCCAGCGGCAATGCTCTCCTCCTCGGCGTGGGTGGCAGCGGCCGTCAGAGCCTTTCTCGACTGGCTAGCTTCATCTCGGACTTTGAGTGTTTCCAGATAGAAGTGGCAAAGGGTAACGTTGTCTTAGCGGAGCGATGCTGATATCCTTTTTCCGCAGATACGGCATGAATGAGTTCCGTGATGACCTTCGGAAGTGTCTGCTAGTCAGCGGCTGTGATAACAAGCCGCAGATGTTCCTCTTCTGCGACACTCAAATCGTCAATGAGCAGATGGTCGAGGCCATCAACAACGTGCTGAATTCGGGCGATGTGCCTAACCTGTAGGTGTGGGAAGGAGTCAGGCCAATTCTTACGAGTTACGTTTGGTGTGGTATGCAAAATTGCGCTTGAATGTACCTATATATAATGTGCGGGCGGTTATAGGAACTCATGAAGAGTATATGGGACGGATGTGTCCTTCGGCTCCTCTCATTCTCCTCGAGTCAAAAGCTTGGATAGTTGTCCATTGGGGCGGAGCGAAGCAGAAGGAAGAAGATCATCATCGTATTGGTGATAGATACAAATTGGAAGACATGGACGCCATCAGCCAGACTTGCCGAGCAGCCTGCACCCAAGCGGGCTTACAACCAACGAAGACGAACCTGTTTAATACCTACCTTACTAGGGTCAAGAGGAATATTCATGTGGTGGGTGATAAGAAAATGCAGGGCGTGGGTTTCGAACCTGGGCCCTACCTTAGGTCCTGGCATTTTCTCCAGTGGGAGACGCCTTCCGTACGAGATTGCGCATGTTCCCTTCGCTTGTCAACTGCTGTACAATTGACTGGTTCGCCGAGTGGCCGGCCGATGCCCTCTACAGCGTGGCCAAGCAGCAGCTTATCGCTGACGTAACATCCTCGTTCTTGAACCTTCAGGGTTATCCACTGGGGGCCCGCGGGCTATAGGTCGTTTAAAGCTCTCGTGTGCTTGAAGATTCTTCCATCGTCAGCATTGACTCTGCGGTTTCGCCCTTTTCACTCCCTTTCCTTGCCGAAAAAAATCGTCTTCATTTTCGGTTCTCTTCATTTTCTCCATTCTGTTCGTGCCGTTGATTTCTCTTCTCTCTCGCCTACTCACAGGCTTTCCTCTCCTCTGTGCTTCGGAGTGGTATCATCCCGCCTCAGGACACCAAGCTACCCAATACAGAGGGAGTGTTGGTCACCTTCCGAGTGGTCCATCAGAGCGTAGAGGCGGCCAGCCTTCGGTTCAAGGCTGAGCTCAAGCGCCATTGCTATGTCACTCCGACGAGTTATCTCACGCTCATCTCCAATTTCAAGAAGGTCAGTTAGGCTGGAGTCGCCTGAAGGAGTTATAAACCAGGCGATCTTGCATTCTTGATCAATCTTATATTTTCTCAGCTCAAGTCCTGATCAGATACTTGGTGATAAGAGGCTCGAAGTTGAGACCTTGCGACAGCGTTTTCAGAGTGGACTTGACAAGCTGAGCGAGGCTGGCCAAGCGGTAGGCCGGCTGCTGCTGTTCTACGCGGTGGTTGATGGTGACGGCAGGTGGCTGTGATGGAGACGGAGTTGGTGGCGATGCAGCCTGTACTGGAAAAGACTTCTAAGGAGGTGAGGGGCTTCCTTATTGAACTCACTAAAACGATATGAGGATCCAATTTAAAGGGCTAAGAGATAGCTCTACTGGAAAAGTTTGTATTCGAAATATGTACACGGTGAGAGAACACCGTACTTCAAAGAACATTGTATTCGCAATGGAGTGGTATGAGTGTTGAAAGCCAGAGACATTTTTCCAAGCGATTGACGGTATACAGAGATAGCATGCAGGATCCGCGCGAAAGCCAGTATTTTTACCAGCGCTTCTGCGGCGGAAGCCACTTCCGACAGTGAAATTCCTGTTTGCGATGATAAGTCTAACATCGTCTCTGTCCATTGTCTCTGAGGCTCACGCTGGACGCTCCTCGGTCAGGTAGCGGAGATGATGGTTGTTATCACTGAGGATAAGGCCAAGGCTGCTGTGACGAAGGAAGCTGTGGCTAAGCAGGTTAGTAGAAATATTTGCCACAAGGGTGGGCTCTCACTGCCTAATCAGCACATTCATAATCCTTTTTGGCTTGAAAGCTTCCTTCTTAACCCACCAGAAGATCCAAAACACTGTAAAGACTGAAAACAGTTTGTTAAAAAGTATAAGCTAGTTATAGTAGTTAGTTATACAGTAAAGTAGGAAAAGTACAGTTAGTTATAAAATGTTTTTATAAACACTGTTTTTATAGAATATACTGTGCCAAGGCTATACACAAACTGTTGGTTTCGTGGTCGACGCTTGTCGAAGCTATTGCCGTGGTGGCCGGCTGTCTCTGTGATTGGATCTTATGTCTCTTTCGATGTACACTCTCGGCTAGGTGGGCTATCTGGTCTTCTGTTGCTCAGGAGAAGGAGGCCACAGCGCAGGCAGCAGTGGCCCAGGAGATCAAGGATGATGCTCAGAAGGACCTTGACGAGGCCCTACCTGCCTTAGAGGTGGCGGTGCAGTGTTTGAAGAGCCTGAAGCTCAGCCACATCCAGGAGGTGCGTCTCGGGCTGTGGATTGCGACCTGTGCTGTGAATGGGGAAGTGGCTGTAGGTCAAGGCCCTGGCTAATCCCCCAGGCGGAGTGAAACTCACTTTGGAGGCGATCTGCATTATGTTCGAGGTAGGATTCGTGGCTCGTTATGGAAAGGGCGTGGGTTCGATTCTAGGGGGTTGCATTTTTTCATGTAGGTTAAACCCACGATGAAGAACGATCCCGAGAGGCCTGGCAAGAAGATTGCCGATTACTGGGAGAGCGCCAAGAGCCAGGTGAACCCCAGCTGGTCTTTCTGTGAATTCGCCATGTCAAATACACGCCAGAGTAAACCTATAGTGAAATTATGTTCTGATTTTTCGACGAAAGAGCACAGGGAAAGCAAGGAGTGTTGCTGCTTCGCTGGTATTCATGTTTAACGCAAGATGCGAGGGAAAATACCATTTTCCAACGGAATGCCCTCTCTAAGGGATTCGACTGGGCACGCATGCGCAAGAAGTCGCTGGCCGTGAGTAGGAAGAAAGCGCTTTGACGTCAGGTGCTGAGCGATCCGAAAGGCCTGCTGGAGAAGCTCTTCGCTTATGATAAAGGATAACATCCCGGACAAGGTCGGAGGTCTCCGTCGAGGATTGTGATCATTCGGTGGCAGGTGATCTCCAATATCGAACCATATATCAACAGGGAAGACTTCGATCCAGCTGCTATCAAGAAGGCCTCGGTTGCGTGTGAGGTAAGAACTTTCTAGTGTTCTCATCATCCTCGTGGTCGTCTGTTGATCGTGGTGGTGTCCAGGCGCTCTGTATGTGGGCGAGGGCTATGTTCAAGTATCATCACGTTGCAAGGAGTGTTGAACCTAAGAGACAGAAGTTGATGGCGGCTGAGGAAGAGCTCAGTGTTACGATGGGCCAGCTGGAGGCAGCACGGGCCGAACTGAAAGGTGAGGACTGAGCTGCTGCGATTGTCAGTATTGTAGGAGTATCTTGGAGGACAGGTGTCGAGGATAAGCTGGCTAAGCTGGAGAAGGATTATAACGACGCTGTTGCCAAGCAGGAGCAGCTGAAGCATGACATGGAGCAGTGTGCGGTAGGGGGAGGGATCGCTGGGCGAGACGATTTGGTGAGGGAGTGGTACGACAACAGGTTAAACTGGAGCGAGCGAATAAACTTATCGGAGGTCTTGGTGGGGAGAAAGATCGATGGACTAGCAACGTGAAGAGTCTCAGTGAAAAGTAATAATGCATTCTGTCGCGGAAAGATAAGGCTGTTATTCCACCCGACCTGAGAACGTTGATCGAGCACTTGAAGCAGTGATGACGTATTCAGCCGGTATCTGAGTACCCCTCCCTCGGAGCCCACGTGCAGGCTTAGTAGCATCATTTTTGCATGTGGCATAGTGGCCCTTTTTTGTTTGGCATAGTAACGTCCTACTTTTTGTCATCTACTCTTATTCCTGTCGATTTGCAGAGTATCTGCAACTTCGAGCATGAAAGATACGGAAAGCTTGAGAACCATTTTTCTCTACACTAACTGGCACGATTGACTCAGGATTTTGCTGTTGCCACCGGTCTATCTCCACGTGCTTCTCAGGTACGAGTTGCTCCCTGGTGATGCCCTCATCGCTGCGGGTATGGTATCTTATGCTGGTCCTTTCGTGGCCTCTTATCGTACTGGCTTTGAGCACGAGTATGTTCTGGGAGAGGACACCGCTCTGTTGTATAGGCGGAGCGAAGTTTGTTTCTATTTCTATCCTTCGCCGAGAGTGTCAGAAAAGGCTCGGATCATTTCTTTCGTCATCACAGTAGCATCACTGGGCCGAATTAATGAAGTTTTACGTAGAGGGTGGGTGATGATGGAATGTGTTTCTTTAGGTGGATGGAGACATGTGAGAAGGAAGGGGTCGAACACTCACCCGGCTGCCGAATGCTCGAGGTAAAACTGCTGTCGATTTCTCGACGAGGTTCCTCTTCTTCTCCTTTTTTAAGGTCCTCGGGGAGCCCGTAAAGATACAACAATGGGTGGTCTGCAGTCTGCCGCAAGATACTCTCTCCGTCGAGAATGCTATCATAATCGACACTAGCAGGCGTTGGCCGTTGATGATTGACCCCCAGCGGCAGGCCAATAAGTTCATAAAAAACCTCGGGAAGCCGCAGAGCGAGGCCGGTATCGAAACTTGCAAGCTTAGCGACCCGAACTTCCTTCGGACGCTGGAACTGGGCATCCAGTTCGGTAAGTGGATTCTCCTGGAGAACGTCGGAGAGGAGCTGGACCCGGCCCTGGAGCCCATCTTGCTGCAGCAGAAGATAAAGGACGGCTCTGGTTATGTTATAAAGCTTGGCGACAAGACGGTGACCTATGCCGAGTCGTTTAGGCTGTTCATTACGACCACTTTGCCGAACCCTCACTACTCACCGGAGACTTCAGTTAAGGTTACTCTGTTGAACTTCGCGATCACTATGGACGGCCTTGTCGACCAAATGCTGGGTATTGTCGTGGCGAAGGAAGCGCCAGAGTTGGAGGAGAAGAAGGCGAAGTTGTTGAAGGACAATGCGGACATGGCGAAGCAGTTGAAGTCCATCGAGGATGAAATCTTGAGGCTTCTGGCTTCGAGCGAGGGGGATATTTTGGAAGATGAGACACTCATCAACACTCTTGCTGTGAGTAAAGAGACCAGCGCTGTCATCAACACTAAAGGTGGAGGAGGCCAAGGTGGGTCGCCGCCGTGTACCTTTTGAAAGGCTGCCGTACGTTGTGGTGGTGTTAGGTGACAGAGAAGGAGATTGATGAGGCTCGGACGTCGTACAGACCGGTGGCGTTCCGATCCAGCCTCATTTTCTTTTGTATTGTGGAGCTCATCACCATCGACCCCATGTACCAGTTTTCGCTGCAGTGGTATCAGAACCTCCTCAGTATGGGAATCGACAATGCCCCGAAGAGCGAGGTGAGATCTGGTCGGTTGCACTGCCCAGTGATAGTGGTTGTGGGAGTTGTGGTAGGAGAGCACGAGGAAAGCCTTTATCTGCTTCATGATCGGGGAGATAGGGTTGTCGTGTGAATTGCGAGGTTGCGATTGATGACGTCGCCTCAGTATGAGCGTAGTGGTTGGGATAATATTCTCACTATTTGCCTTCGAGGTCCTCAACGAACGGTTGAATATCCTCAACGACTTCCTCACCTACTCGGTGTACCAGAACGTCTGTCGAGCTCTGTTTGAAGCTCACAAGCTGCTCTTCTCCTTCTCGCTGTGTCTTAAGATCTTGCAGGGGAATAATGAGATCGGTGAGCAGCAGAGAGCGGCAGCTGGCATGCCGATGACCCGTTTGCGTTCAGATGAAGCGGAGCTGGGGTTCCTTCTGACAGGGCCGAGAGGGAAGGCGGAGGGGCCTGCTGAGCCGCCCGCTGAATGGTGAGTCGTCGTGGAGTGGAATCTTATGTTGATGCGTGGTAAAGTTGGACAAGCCCGCGATGATGATGCTCAGGATCGGTCCGACGGAGTGGAACGAGATTCTCACCTTGTCCACCCTGCCAGCCTTCAAAGGCCTCGCCGATACCGTTGCCGCCAATACCGATGGATTCCGAGTAAGCCGCCGCCCAGCATGACGTCTCCTGCTATGAAATCTCTTCAGCGCATTTACGACGACCCAGAAGCGCACAAGTGTCCCCTTCCCGCTGGCCTTGATGAAGCCTTGGATTCCCTCCAGAAGATGCTGGTACTGCGCACCATCCGACCTGGCAAGATAACCAACGCTGTTGTCGAGTACGTGACAGAGAAGCTCGGCAGAAAGTTCGTCGAGCCGCCCACGTTTGACATCGCCCTGTCCTACGGCGACTCCACTTGCTTAACGCCCCTCATCTTCGTCCTCTCTGCGGGCTCCGACCCGGTTGCTGACATGCTGACTTTTGCTGAGGAGAAAGCACATGTCGAATCGGTTGGAGAGTATCTCCCTTGGGCAAGGTCAGGGTCCGAAGGCCTCGAGGATGATTGAGCATTCGACGAAGTCAGGGAGGTTGGGTGCTGCTGCAGAACTGTCACCTGGCCATCAGCTGGATGCCCCAGTTAGAACAGATCTGCGAGCAATTAAGTGGAGAGGACGTCAATCCGACTTTCCGACTGTGGCTGACGTCGATGCCGAGCAAAGCCTTCCCGCCGCTGCTACTGCAGAATGGCGTGAAGATGACCAACGAGCCGCCGAAGGGACTCCGGGCGAACCTGCTGAGGAGCTACGCTGGACTGGATGATAAAACGTTGAACGACTGCTCGAAGCCGGAGGCCTTCCAACCCCTTCTGTTCGGCTTCTGCTTCTTCCACGCGGTCGTTCAGGAGCGGCGTAAATTCGGCCCGATTGGGTGGAACATCCCCTACGGATTCACCATGGAGGACTTGATGGTTTGCCGTCGACAATTGAAGCTGTTCATTGATGACTATGACGAAATACCGTATAAAGTTCTTAACTACTTGGGAGCGGCGATCAACTATGGTGGTCGAGTGACTGATGATAAGGACAAGCGCTTGATAGAGTGCATCTTGCGGACCTTCATCTGCCCTGATGTGGTCGAAAGGCGAGGCTCTGAAGGATACAAGTACAACATCGTGATGGTGTCGCTGCTGGCAGTGATGGTGGATGGCCAGGTACTCGGCGTCGGGCCTCTATTATTGTCCAGATGGCGGCACGCAAGAGGCGTTCATGGACTATATCAAGTCCTTGCCGCTAGAGCCTTCGCCGGAGGTGACGGACTGCTCTTGATGGGGGTGAGGGTGAACTGACTCTGCCAGGTATTTGGTATGCACGAGAACTGCAGTATCGCTTTTGCCAAGCAGGAGTCCGCTGAGCTCCTCGCTGGTAGGCCGCCTCGCCTCTTCGTCTCGTGCTGAAGAGCTGCCGCTCAGGTATCCTGTCGATGGCGCCGCAGACGGGGAGTGGCGCCAGCGGGCAGTCCACAGCTGATGTGATGAGTGGGGTGGCCGAGGAAGTGCTGAGCAAGGTGACGGCGTATCTTTTGAGCTTGTATGATAGAGTGATTGGTGGTGCGACGTGAAGGACGCAATCAGAAGCAATTGAGCCACTGCGGATGATACTTTGAGTTTAGAGGTTATTGGCGATGCTGATGCCAACTCCGAGATCCGTTTAAAATCGCTAGTTCTCAAGAAACACTTTCGCCCGCCTTGACGGCTTCGTATCGTATAATTCCTATCGTGTGTAGGTGCCTCCGTTGTTCGACATGTTGGCTGTAGAGGAGGCCTATCCCCCTCTCTACGAGGAGAGCATGAACACTGTCCTCAGACAGGAGGTCCTCAGCCTCGGTGTCAGCGTATCTTGGATTCACCTCGCCAGGTGCTGCGGTATAATCGCCTGCTGAACGAGATCAGATCGACCGTTCCGGAGCTTCAGAAAGGCTCTGAAGGGTCTGGTCGTGATGAGCGAGTCGCTCGAGAAGGTATCCTTTGCAGTGCGCTAGCCTCGTGGGATATACGTGTCAGATGGGCAACGCATTCTTGACGAACCAAGTGCCTGAGGCATGGTCCGACAGAGGCTTCCTATCGTTGAAGCCGCTAAGCTCCTGGTGCGCATTAGACGCTCGTCAGAGGCCTTTCCTTCAGCGTCGTTGCCATTCAGGATATCGGACCTTATCGATCGCGTTACCTTCATGGAGAAGTGGGTTCGAAGTGGGGTGCCTCCGGCCTTTTGGATCAGCGGGCTGTTCTTCCCTCAAGCATTCCTCACCGGAACGCTGCAGGTAGGGGACTCTCCGGGTCCACCTCCTCCTCGTCCGTCTTCTCGTAGAACTTTTCAAGAGCTAAAAAGGTGGCGATCGACAGACTCGCGTTCGACTTCACCATCCTGGACGATCGTGAAGTCGGTCAGATTACTGTAAGTAATTCCGCGCTCGCCCGAGGCCGCTATCTTCCTCGTGTAGGAACGAGCCTCTGAGGGTGTCTATGTTTACGGCATCTTCCTTGAAGGCTGCCGATGGGACTCGACCAGTAGGCCTGCCTCGATGGTGTTTCTCAAGTGTTCTTGGTTCAGCCCATCTCCTAGCGGAGTCTCTGCCGAAGGAGCTCTTCTGTGAGCTCCCTCCGATACACTTCCTACCGGTGGTTGATCGGGAGCAGCCGAAGAGCATCCTGCAGTGTCCAATCTACAAGGTCGTCAGTCGGCGAGGCACGTTGTTGACGACCGGGCCATTCGACAAACTTCGTCCTCTACATTGATATACCAAGTGACCGTGAGGAGGACATCTGGGTCCGAGCAGGAGCCGCCGGTTTTCTGGCACTCAAGACGTGACATGGTCTATGCTGTAGGAGCGCTGTCCGTTGTGTTGTTGGCTCCTTCGTTTTTGGTTACCAATTACGGAACTCGTGGACTGCGAGGCTTGGGGTGGTTTAAAGCTAACTAAGTCCTGACACTCGAAGAAGGCTCGGGACCTCCGCGAGTATGGAGGCAACGGCGCTTCTGATTCCCAGAATTCCCAGAGTTCAATAGACCTCTCCTGATCTGTAGGCGCCCTCTCCAGAGTGACTATTTAGACTTTTAGTTCAATCCTGAGAACACCGTCGGAACTCCGAGCCTCGGAGTCCGAGGAGGATCTGTTTGATTGTTACAGTTCGTCCACCGAGGAGTCTTTCGTGTGTTGCAGCTTTTGGTCCATCATGGCCTCCACAAACCGCGAGGCCCTCGTTCGACCCTGGTATTTCTGAGTCCATCGATTGTTGAGTATGTGAAGATACTTCCTACACTTAGGGGCCTATTTCACATGATCTCCATTGAACTACCACTCTCAATAACACTTAGGGGCTGATCTTGCGGAGGGATATCGCTTTGGACGTCTAGGTTTAGTGGAGGCCATGTGAAATACTCCCCCGGCGTACGCGCTCACACTAAAAGATTTGCCACCATCAGTGAATCACTGATGGTCGTACCTCTTGGGATTGCAAACATGTGAAGGTCCATCACTGACAGTAAGTATAATCGTTGGATTCCTTCTACCCACTCGCATGCCAATGCGATTGGAACCTGCCTGTCGGCTAACCGGGCACGAGGCGTGTGTCGTCCGAGGGACCTTCAACAGCCATGGCAAGCTAGCGACGGCCAGTGCTGACAGCTCGGCGAAAATATGGGACCTGAGCGAAGGGAGGTGGTGTGGGGGGACTCAGCAGCGCCCTTAACTGGACCTTTTCTGTATCTTGCACGTTGGACCTAAGATGCTTCCCTCTCAGACTGGTGTCGACCCTCGGTGGCGTGCACACTCATCCTCTAACGGACTGTGCCTGGCACGGCAGCGGCAACTGGCTCGTCACCGCTTGTGAAGGAGGAGCTCTTCGCTTGTGGGACATAAGAACTGGTCAGAGGCCGTCCAACGTCTCCGCGGAATGGGTTGTTAGTAGAAGTGGCAATGTTTGGTGTGCCCTCTGAGGGCACTCAGAGGGTGCGTCCCGAGTTAGGGATTCTAACGAGTCGTTGTCCTCTCTGACAGTACGCTAGGAGACTTATGATCGCAGCCATCTGTTGTATGTTTACCTCAGTCGGCCTACTCGTGTGTCGGTCATTAGGCGTGCCTGTCGGGTCTGCGAAGTGCGACGATCCGACTTACTGCGTGTCATTGGGTAACTCTCCCAACTCATGCTCTCTGGCTACTGGAGACAGCCAAGGGGTCCTCCATCTGTGGGACGTCAGACAGTGTGAGCCTAGGGGGGACGTCGTTCTCCACCGCGGTCAGGATCGGCTTACCAAGACCGTGCTGGTTCAAATCCCATCGGGTCTATTTTTTGTGAATCATTCTTTTGGACTCAGTCGCCTCGCTCTCTAGTCACTACCCCTCGGACCACAACAAACCCCTACATTGATGCTGTTGCTTCGCACGCCCCCCTCGCATCCGTCGAACATGCCCAAGACGACTCAGTCATAGTAGGGGCAGCTGACCGCCATTGCCCGCTCGCCGTCATTCGTAGGTGACGGCTGGACTGGACGGTGCGGTCCGACTGTGGTCATCCTGGTCTGCTGATTGCCTGCGGACGTTGGGTGCTGGAGCCAGCGGGACCGAATGCATGGGCGCGACGATTGCCACCAGCGATATTCGGGACAAGTAGAGTTGCTGTTGAGGAAGGCGGCGGTGGATTGTAGCCTGAACAGGTCAGCTTCGGTTTATGTCGCTGGACTGTACTCGGACGGTCTCGCACGAGTATGGGACCTGAGGTCCAATCGGTCCATGAGGTAATCCACTTCGAGGGTTCTCAAGGAGGCGTCGGCAATTATAAACCGCTGGAGCCGCAAATCTCGGGTCAATCCCGACTGTTCGAGGCTGTCGCTTCGTGAATCGCTAAATCTGCTACGTTAGGTGGCTTCATGGCATCGAGCAGCCGGGCATGCGAGCCTCAAATGAGGTAAGATCTCATATCTGATGGAATTCTCGTAAAATAGCTGACTAGTAGTCGGCCTTCTCAGTAGGAGCACGTCGTCATACTGAGCCGACGAGACCACAGGCCGCTGACGTGGAATGAGCCGTCATATTTCTCCTAGGTTGCAGCCAGTAGTCGGTCGCAGTCCGTCCAAAGTTCTCCCGAGTCCACATCGACCAAAGCGCCTTCTACCGGTGAAGAGGAGAAAATAAAAAATCTGTGCAGGCCATGCATCAGCATGTGGAGGGCTGGACGCGGTATGTTACGCCATCCGCGGTGGCGCTTCGCTCCGCTGTCCTGAGTGCGTTTTCTGTTCTCCTGCCAGAGTTGGATATTCCGCTGCTGTACATACCTGGTATGGATCGGCGTCTTTACGCTGTCGATTTGCTCTCGGGGCGACTCATTGCCAAATCGCCAGTGGGCCACACTTGCCCGATATCTAGCATTTGCTGTTGTTCGACAGGGGAAGTTCTGGTAGGGAGGGGGGGTCTTCTTCATTAGTTCAATGCAAAAAGCTAGGCGGCCAGTCAGCCATTGGGCGTAGACTTGCCAGTGGCAACTTGCCACGCTGGCTTCTGAAATCTCAGTACGCACCCATGGTCCGGACTTCGAATTGAGAGAGGGGAACGGAACACTCCACTTTCCCATCCGTCGGGCACTTGCTTCAACTTACCTTCCTGCGAGACCTCCGCTGATTCGTCATTTTCATGCCTCAGACAGCCTCTCAGGATCGCTTCCCTCCTTTGTCAAATTCCATTCATCTGGTGATTCCACCGTGGCGTTTGTAGGTCAGCACAGGCTACAGCCGTGACGCCAGCGCCATGGTCTGGCGTGTATGGGGAGATGGGACTGTCGGGAGCTTGGATGAAGAAGTTGATGAGCTGCCAGAAGAGGCCTTCCATGAAGTACCTCCGCAGATCGCCGGTCTCAAGGTGCTTTGATCGTGCATATTACTCTAATTTGTGTTTCCACCCAACTCAAGCGCTGAGTTTCGTCAGAGCGCATTCGCCGTGTCGATGGAGGTGGGATCGCGGGGACGTCAAATCGCGTAATCTGGATGAGAGCGAACCTGGAGGACTGCAGATTATCTTCCTATTGTGACATGGTGAGGACTAACGCCAACGAAGATCGATATACCTTCTTCGTCGAGTGGTTCGATCAGACTGCCGAGCTGTTCAGGCGGTATCAACTGACGTAGTACCGGGGAGTGGATGAATCTCGTGATGTTGTTTTGGTTGTTTGGTATCATTTGATTTTTATATGAGCTCCGCCAGGGGCCGTATGCGGATACTGATTCGAGAATCACAGGCACTGATTCAACTCACTATCTGATTTCCGATTTTGATTCAACTCGCACCATGATTCGCAAGTGTTGATTCAGATTCCGTATTCATGAGTAAGATTCATGATTCGTGAGTATGATTACTGATTCCAGATTCAGATTCAGGATTCGTGAGTATGATTCCTGATTCCTGATTTTTCTCAAGCGTTGATTCTGATTCTTGATTCAGAATCATGATTCCTGATTCAGAATCATACTCAGCCACTGATTCTGATTCTGAATCAATGAGTCAGAGTATTTACTCAACCCAGTGAGTAAGAATCATGATCCTAGATTTTTTTCAAGGTGATTGTGATTCAAAACTCATACTCGTGAGTATTTTTACTCAACTCGAGAACGCCGCAGATTCAGAATCACATTTTTTACTCAGCGTGTGATGCCGAATCATACTCGCGTCTTGAGTATCCCCATTTTTGCACGTTAATTTCGCTTGATTCGTACCGGGGGTCTGGACCCCCGGTACCGAAGGCTGATTCAGATTCTCCAGGCTGAGTATTCATGCAATTTTCCCGCACTGGCTTGGCATCGGTAATGGTCGCTCTGAGAATTGAACATGGGTGGAGTGGACAGCGGTTTAAGTTGTTATCCGCTACACCAAATTCCCCGAGGCATTAAGAGTCGTGATTCGCGGAAGAAGGCCCCAAGGGCTTTCCGCCATCCGACATTTTGGGCAATGAACAACGAAATTGTCTGAGTCGCTGGATCGCTCGTTTTGGCGAGCGCTAACCCACTTCCCATATTCCGCCTCAAGTGGGTGATTCAATTTAGTGATCGAGCGATACCGCGAATTGACCATCTGATTTTGAATCAGAGGTTCTGAGTAAAAATCAAGCAAAAAATCGGCTTCTGATTTTTGAATCACGGTCGAGATTCAACTCAAGCTCGAAAGATTCTGATTTCGTACTCTGGAGTAAAAAATCACTGAATCACGGCGTATTACTCACTGTGTGATTTTTTTCTCTGAGGAAAAAATCTGACTCACCCCTCGAATCAGTATCCGCATACGGCCCCAGCGCACACCCTGACGCAAAACCAATTTCAGCGGTATACGTCTCTGGGGCGTGCGCGAACACGTGCGGTAATGGCGTGTATCTGTGCTCTGTATCAGTCATCTGGCTTACCTTGAGTACTGTACAGATCTGATTAATCGGAATAGCATGGCTTTCCCCTTCGAGTACTGGGTTTCAGATTTCGGGTATTGGATTAGTAGATGCCGAAGGGTATTGGATTAGTAGATGCCGAAATGAGTTTGAAATGCCATGCAGTTATGTGAATGCTCGTTCCGCCAGGCTGGTAATACCTGAAATTCAACAGGTCGTTTAGCTCAGTCGGTTAGAGCATCGTGCTAATAACGCGAGGGTCGCAGGTTCGGGCCCTGCATCGACCATTTCTTCTGCCCATGCTTCGTTGCCAGCTTCTACAAGAATAAGAGACCAACCCGAACACTACGGACTGCTCAGGCGTCGCAACTCTCTTTCTCTCATGGTTCAACTTCTCTGTCGTCGCAAGCTACACTAATAGACTCCTGCGACTCGGTTGTCATCTTGTACAGTTACTTCCTTCGGGATGGTACCCTGGAAATGTATGACATCAAGAACCGTCGCCGTAGGTTCAAGCGGGTTGATGATCGCGCTCACGGTCGCCTCCTCAACTTTGTCTCGCTCAGCCTTCCTCAAGCGCTGCGAGTTCCCAGGAGTAGCAGCGAAGGACCTCTACATTGGTTCAATGATAACTGTTTACTCGAGGCAGTTGAAGATTGTGGAATACGCTGACGAAGTACTACTCTCGGGTTACCTGTCAGCTGACGATGAGCTCATCGCAGTGGCTTGTCGTGCTCTGGGTAGTTCACACGATCGAAGTTGGAAACATTGAAGGGTCGTACGCTGGCCATGATCAAACCGGATGCCTACAGCCATATAGGAGACATACTCACCGAGATCGTCAAGGCTGGGTGAGGAGAACTAGCTTGACCGATACCGTGAAAGCTCCCATCTCTTGCTAGGTTTGTCATCAAGAATCTCAGAATGTGCAAGCTAGACCGTCCGGCTGCTGAAAAGCTCTATCAAGATCACAAGGGAAAGAGCTTCTTCGATGCTCTGATTCAGTAAGACACCGAACGAGTGCATGAGTGATACAACCGAGCTGGCTGCACTTGTTTCGGGGAGACCCATGCACTTGGAGATGACGGACAATACAGCGAATACCTGCATGATGCGTATGACTCATACGTTGGCCTGCAGTGCGCATTCGAGTGTTATACACATCAGAATAGGATGGACTATTCAGCCATTAGCGGTCAGTCTGGAAGGTGTCTCTGTATAAGAGGTCATCGATACATGGACGTGGGGTCCACTGTACCGAGTGAAACTCTCAACGTCGCTGAGTATTGCCAGCGCCGCTTCTCAGGTTTGTTACCTCTGATGCCGTCGTGGCGATAGAGTTGTGGGGTGATAATGCTGTGGCTAAGTGGAGGCAACTGGTTGAGGAGGATCTCCGTCCGAGGTGCTAACATGCAATATGTCCGCATACTCCGCATCAACAGCTTCGGGCTGTCGTGTATATGATGAAGATTCCCGAGGTCGTCTCTTCGTTCTCGTCCGTTGTGGGCACATGTTTGAATTCGATTGAGTCTCACTCTGATTCGCTCTCAGAGGCTGTTCCAGAAAACATGAGCGAACGTCTTGGCATGCTTAGGTTTCGGAGCATCAGGGGTAACTGACTTTTCGGTTGCGTGCTCTCCCTCCACCATTGTTAGGTTCGGTACCGATGCAACCCGCAATGCCGTGCATGGCAGCGATTCTGCTGAAAACGCCGCCCGAGAAATCGAGTTCTTCTTCGGTACCTGGCAGCGACTGGCTAATGCCAGGTTCGTTACGCTACTTACTTTTAGGTAGCGACTGTGCCGCGGAGGAAACAGCAATTTTCAATAATTGTACTTGCTGTGTTATCCGACCACATGTGGGTCTGCTATGTGTACTCGCCTGTTATGTGATTTTGTCCCGGTCAGATCGCCAGTACGCCGAAGGTTGGGGAAGTTGTGCAGACGATCCTAGATAACGGGTGAGATGGGTCAGGAAGCCGAGGGTACTGGAAGAGGTGGTTTACGTGGTCTCGTGGCCTAATGGATAAGGCGTTGGTCTTCGGAACCAAAGATTGTGGGTTCGAGTCCCACCGAGATCGTTTTTTAGTTTCGAGGTTTCTGCTATGCGTTGGTGTTCGTTGGACAAGCGCTCATGCGAAGAGTTCCTTGAGGTAATCATGCTTTCGCCGTCCTCCTTTACCGCATCTGCGACTTCCGGCCGCGCACTAATCTGCATGTTACTGACTTAACGCTTGCGTAAACCACGATACGGAGTATGCATCATCCAGGAGGTAGAGTAAGCGATTAAACGGGTCATGGGTGGATCTGCGTCAGTCACGCAGCCCAACTTCATCACCTTTCCCGAGCAGCTATCTCCTGGTTAGGTTTACAGTGGAGTCCTTCCTGAGTATACGATGCAGGTGACCGAGTTGAGCGGCGGCCCTTCTCTAGCTCTCGAGGTCATCAGCTTCCTCTGGCGTGTCTCTGTGCATCATCAATCCAGGTAAGGCAAGAATCGGCCGTAGAAGCCTTCAGGAAGCTTGTGGGACCGCACGACCCTCAAATTGCTAAGGCCCTGAGACCAGGTGAGGAGCCCCTCGCGGTCAGGTTGTCTGTTGACGCGCTGCTCATCATTAGCGACATTGAGGGCCGCCTTCGGAGTTGATCGAGTGAAGAACGCTGTCCACTGTACGGACCTAGAGGAAGATGGCCAACTTGAAGTGGAGTAAGACATGAGCACATCGCTGATTCTCTGATGCAATCGTGTCTTGCTGTGGAACATCTTCTGAATTGCACGTTGAACGAAAAGCCTCTCCGATCAACTTGAGCATTTTCTAACCGAAAAGGACTCAGCGGGCCTCGGCTGACCGCGAGGTTGTGAACGGTCATTCAGTAGTTGCAAAACGATTCTCACGAGAGGTTGTCATTCTCGAAGGTACTTCTTCCGGATTCTCCCAGCGGCAGTGGCCTCCAATACAGCGTTGATGGTCGGGGCTTGAGGAGATGACGGTCCATGAGATGAATTAATGATAGCGGTGCCCCCGGTATATTGGGTTTTGATGCCGCAACTGAGGGGACGACGCAAAGCCATTCTTTTCATTCCCCAACTATGGCTGTTCGTCGGTCGACTGTTCTACTTTCCAAGCTCGGTCCCTCCAAGGTGGGTGTCGGGGAGCTCTCCTTGCGTCATGATTGGCCTGCCCTCGTACCACCCACTTAGGGACGCGGACCACTGACGGCGAAGAGAGCCCCGAGTCTCCGCAAAGGCTTCGGAAGTATAGGTCTGGGAACGCACACCAAGAAAGGTGAATGCCTCGCCGAAAGGCCTTATTGCGTGGTAGAAGGTTGCTCCTTCCTTGTCAGGATTCTTCATGATCGATCCAAGATTCGTGCCTCAGTTCAAGGTCCCTGATCTGTCCGATTGTCTGGTGAGTCATTTCGGGGCGCGCGGTCATTTTTGAGTTCTGTTCTGTCAGCTGAAGCCGTACGTCTCTCGTCAGACGCCTGGTGATTAATAACGCGAGGGGGTTTTGGCCCGGTGGTAAAATCAATCCATGATGCGAAAAGTGTTTCTGTTTATCACCCGCTGTGTGTGTTGTCAATTCTGTTCAACCTCACTCTAGGCTCCAGTTCCGCGGCAGAACGTTTCAGGCGCCGTGGGGCACTGAGCGGTGTAGCTCAGCTAGAGCAGACCGCAGTAGCTCAGCTACAGTAGCTCTTAGGAGCGTTGGATGGGCTCCTGCTGAGAATTACCACCTTGCGCAGATCTCACAGCCCATGTCCTACTACGCACAGAATACGATGCGACGTTCATAGCGTGGGAGGTGACTGTTTGCAACAATAAGCCCCCTTAGCGACTAATGGGCCCCTCCGCTGTCATTGAGAGGGTCGAAAAGAGTCGTGTCGATGTAGAAGGCAGCAACGTGCAAGCCGGGGATGAGTTGACGGCATGGACGAAGCATGACATCATCTGATTCGGACGATGATTCGGCTGAATCGGCTGGGGTGTGAGATTACCACCTCTTTGCACGTAGCTATGAGCTTGGCTGCTGGTGTCCCCAAGTGACGCAGTGGTGTCATCGCTCGGCCATAACATCAGAAGGGGATGCCGACCTGGTCCGAGCCTTCCTTTCCTATGAGACCTTGGAGACAACTGCACTGACCGCCTCGTCGCCGCTTCCGGTGGCCTTGGAGAGTGTCGGTGCAGTTAGAGTCTTTGATGAGAGCCTCTGGCTGTATCTTCGAAACAGGAAAGCTGCGCGTCACCTCATTCCCGCTGAGATCGTCGTAATGTGGACAGTCCATTAGCTAAGTCCGTTCGCTTTGATAGGTCGACCTGTCTGCCTTTTCACGGCACTTTCCCTAGTCCAGACTCATTGCTATCAAGCTACTTCGAGTTCTAGCCGACGCGTATTTTGCAAGAGGTCCGATTCCCTTAGCAGTAGATGAATCGGACTAGAAAGCTCGAAGAGTCTCCAGTCGTCTGGTAGAAGTTCAGACCGGCACTCCCACAGTCCCTCCCAATGGTGATGAACTTCGCCTTCTCCTGGCTCACAACAGCTCGAGATGTTGGCGAGTTTGTCCACGTTGGTGGAGTCTACAATATTACCTACAATGTGGACGAGGACCATAAAGTTACGTTCGGCTTCTTCGTGGCGATTCGAACGAAGGACTCGTCTCCGCATAATCCAGAGTATCGCTACCAAGGCTTCAACTATGGGAAATATCCTCTATTGAAGGTTGGGCCTCTTACCTACACTGTTGACTTTGGCGAGCTCAGTGTTAGGTCGTGGTATGAGTCTATCGAGCAGCAGTTGCTGCAGGCTGGTGCCATCGTCCTTGACAAATCGCTATCCACCTACTGGCATTCAGCATGGCGACTTGACTACTTTGACTTACATGAGCGGTGATAGTCTGCACACAACCTTCCGTAACAAAAAGGTCAACTTCGTTAGAGTTGGCGGGTTGTTGGCCCCTGGTGTCTTCGAGTTCGCCGAGACCGTGGCTCCGTTTTTCAAACTCAAGTATCTGTTACGGCGGGATGGCGTTGTGGGTATACAGGCGGTCTGCAAAGAGCGTCGGACTTCGCAGGTCGCGTTCAAACTCTCGCCTCGCGAAAAAGGCGTGCAGTATGAGCACCATGATTTGGTTTCGGCTGGTTGCGGGTACCTTGGAACAACTCCATTAGATGATGATGCTTGTTTGCCCGACCGAATCCTTCCACCATGACGACCTACTGCATGTGGTATTAGCCAGTTGGGGCTGAAATACGATTCATGTGCCTCCTGGACGAGAGGATTTTCGTCCCGAGGCGTTGGTGTGAGAGACGTTCGTCACTGACTTTCATCATTCCCTCTGTCTCGTTGCTCACATGCATTTGTTTTTGATGCCCCAGGGCTAGCCTCCTTATCTGGTTTGACGCATTACTCTAGCTTCACAGTAGTTGAATCGACTATACCCCACCGAGGTATTCTGCGGCACAACGTTTCAATACATACGGAATCTGTACGTGACGCCGTGAGCGGTGACGCGAGGTCGTCCGTTCATTCTTGTTCATTGCATTTTCACTGAAGCTTTGATCAGGCGTGTCTCCTCGTTGTGCTCTCCTATGGTCAGCATTGACAATGTCACCCTGTAGACCCGAATTTGAACAGCATCAGCTCCTCGTTCCCGGGACTCCCGGGCCGGGAGCGTCCTTGCAAAGACGCAGTCTCACGTAAGCTCCAATTTTCTAACAATGAACTTGGCCTCAGCTTGGCTCATCTCTGCTCAACTTCTGGTCATCACGGCAACTCAGGATGTCGGCAGGTTCGTCCACAGAAGTGGATTCTTCAACATAACCTACGATGTGAACGAGAAGGGTCAAATTATGATCGGTTTCACCTCGATAGGTCCCCCTCCACCCGGGTCCCCAGCAGGGACACCACCTGACTTCCAAGGGAATTTCTTCGGGTATTACTCCCTCTCGAGGGTCAGCGGCCACACCTACGCCGTCGGCTCAGACGCTGACGTCCGGTCATGGTACGGCTCTTTTGCGCATCAACTTCGACGGGCTGACGCGGCGAGGGCTCACGAGACGCTCGCTGGTATCCAGACTGGAGACTTGACCACTCTGACTTACACCAGCGGTGACACTTTCACCATCGAGTTCCGTGACGAGACGATCGAGTTCATGAGGGTGGCGGAGAGCTTCACTCCCGGCGTCTTCGAATACGCCGAGTCCGTGGCTCCCTACTTCAAGCTCACTTACCTGATACGTGACGACGGTATTGTTGGTATACAGGCTAGTTGTAACAGGCGTCGTACATCCCAAATGCCCTTCCGCCTCTCTAGGCGCGACAAGGGTCGACCGTACCTTTATTATGAATTGGAGTCCGCTGGTAGGGGTACCCTGGATCAACTTCTTTATATGGTCAATATCGTCTGCCCACGCACATACTTGCTTCACGACGATCTATCACATGTGGTCTTCGCCACGTCTGATACGATCTATGTGACTCTGGGAGGGGTCCGATTGAGTCTCACCCGGACCAAGTAACCCTCGTTTTCTCATTCACTAGCAATTAGCGTCTTTCGCTTAGCGTCAAGATTTTTTGTCCAATACCGTTATCATCAGCCTCTGCAGCGATTTGAAAGAACGGTTTGACTTTTAACACACCATCATCCGGACCCTTCAGGGTCGGTATTTTTCCTGTCTCCTATAACACAACGCTGTGGCCTAGCTTGAACAGGTGAAGACTCGTGTAGGCTGGCTCAGCAAGTGGAGCTCACCAAAAACATTATCGCCGTTATTCATGTGGTATACGATCTTTCGGCTGCTCACCTACAGGATGGTTTGCGGAAGTGTGAATTTTCTTATGGTTCGTCGATCAACAGCTGCGTGAACTCTCTCTCCAACTCTCGATCGCCGTCTTTCGTGTATGGGCGTCACACGTAGTCCCCTGGGGAGCCGAGAGCATCGGCGCAGTCGGTCTAACCCATTTTAAACAAGTCTCGGTAACTGCGTGCTTTTGCGTTTTTCCAATTTGCGCAGCATCGGCGGAGTTACAAAATCTGACGGTGCTGTCGTGACCCTCTCGAGCCAACCATCAACCATACTCAGGATATACTATCCCCCAGTAGCCGATCCTGTTAGAGAGCTCTATCTGTTGGTAACTAAAGCGATCTTGTTAAGCGCCGTACCCGAGGATCAAACCTGGCTGAATGGGTGAATGGCGAAGTCACCAAGCGACGTAGTTGATGCTCCGCCTAGTCTATGCCTGGCTACTCATAATCACCCCCTGCTCCGGTCATGCTTCTGAGAGTGGGACCTGTGGCCTTCCCAATCGGAGCGTCCACGAGTGCCACTACGACGTCTGGGATTTGGATAAGTCTCAGAAGGTGGGCTCGGATGGTACACGGTCCTTCGCTGTGCTGATGGCCTAGTAAAGTCGCCTAACTTTCGAGCTTCAGACCTGCTGCCCGGATGAGATGGAAGCATGGGTAGAGCTGAAGCGGAAGGAGCATTTCGTTGAAGTCACCGTCATCATCACTATTGCCATCTTGACGATAATTTTCGACGCCGCAAAGGAGTAAATTTGCCACACCCTTTCGCCGCTGACTTCACCACAATCAAGCCAGGTCGCTGATCAAGCTCGCGGAGAAACGCTCAAATCACATTCTTGTGAAAATCATAAACTCCGTGAGCCTCGTGGGCCAGGGTCCCCCCCGATCGTGATACTTGCAGGTGAATAGCGAGTTTGCAACTCTCGGCTTCATCGCTCTTCTTTTCGGAGTAGTGGAGAACCGACTGCAAGCCCTTGGGCCGATGAATGATCACGTAGAAATCCTCGCAGTTCGCCGAGTGCGATCGTTGACCTCAGATTTTTGGTGATCATCTGTGGGTTATGTACGGCCCGCATGAGTACGCAGCCTGGGTGGCAGAGAATCTCCACGGCCATCGAGGCCATCACGGCCCACATTGCTTGTCACATCTCTCGGTAGGGGACATCACCTCTCCCTGACGTCCTTCGACTCTTCCCGCTGATCAGTTGATCTTCGAAACCATGCACTTTTTCCATCTTTTATCTCATGATTGGCTTCATTTTTGTATGCGCGGCATTCACCCTCAGCGTTCTCAATCATGGTGAGTCCACATTCGACAACTCAAGCTCAACCAAATGCAGTGCATGATGCCCTCAGCGCGGACGTGGGACAGAGCCGAGAAGAGTGATTTCAGCACGCTCGTGAAGGAGTTCTTCAGCACGTCACCTAGTAAGTAGAATGTTGCAGACAAACTCTTTACTGTGTGGAATGGCGGTTATACATGCATCTATGCTGGGACGCAAACTAACGACTACGACACCTGTGGGATTCGAACCCACGCGGGCAGAGCCCAACGGCTTAGCAGGTCGCCGCCGTAACCACTCGGCCAAAGTGTCTATGATAATCACTGCATCTGAAAGAGGCTAGCCTTGAGTATTGGAACCTTGTTCAGGATCTTGCTGGGGAACGACTCCACAGTCACGATCCGAGCACTCCAGAATGATAGAGTAGTCTCACCATCAGCCTGGCAGGCGCTGCGAATTCCTCTCTATCAGCTACCTCTACTTCCGTACCGAGTTTTTCGCTCCAATAACAAGCACGAGGGTGGTTGCCAGGCGGCGAGAGGGATTTGACTTCCTCATGTGAGCCCCTGGCGGAGGTGTCTCATCCGGCCACTCGCGAGTTGCCAGCTACATGGAACACTGCCTTGCCGAGAGTTGCACAGAACAGATGCAGCTCCATCCGGGGACCCTCGTCTTTCTCGGTAAATTCCCTGTCTCATCCATTCTCAATCAGAATCCCTCTTTAGGTCTGATCTCCATTCCGATGCATCTCTTGTCAAAAATGCGAGGCATCAAGGATCTTACTGATGTGCGCGGTATGTGCTTACCGCGCGTAGCTGAACCAGCCATTACCTTTAAGGTGTCAGTTGCCCTGGACGTTGCTGTTGTTGGTGGTGTTGATGAAAAGGAACCTCTCGAGAGTGGTGGACTCTCTGAGACCAACTCACGGTGAGCAGAGCAATTGTTCAAGCCTTCTGCGCCCGTATGAATCAGAATAGTTCGATGAAGCGAGGCGAATCCCCCGGAGAAATCGTACCGCCTAGTCTATTCCTTCGCAGAGGAGATGCTCGAAGCTGTTAGCAAAGACCCTAGGATGGGTCCGACGTCGATTGAGCACCTCCACACGAAGGCTCCGTACTCATCAGAGGGTAACCATTTCAAGCCTAATGGATGGTGGGTGCTTGGCTGAACCCAAGGACTGCTGTTGTAATGATAGCATATCAGGTTAATGAGCTTTCTGAGGGGAACTACAGTCCCGACGATGCACGAGAATGTATTTCTCTTGCAGAAAAACGGTAGGGTAGTCGAATGATTGAGGACTCGTTCAACGTGTGGGTTCGGGCAGGTCCAGCATTCACTGCGAAGGCCTTGCAGGTGGTGTGCTTCGCCACCGCTCTCTACTCGGGATGCCTCTTCTTTCGACTGCTCGATTTCACCACCAAACGCTGGCGACGTTACTGGTAGGCCGCCGGTGTTGGTGGAGTTCAGTGCTCATGGCACTGGTCTCTCAGGTTCCTCCTGCCGGCTGGTGCCTTTCCTATCCTCATCATAATATTCGACATCCTACCCAGCGCGCTCGAAAGACTCGTTATCAGTACCAGTGTGTGCCAAATGAAACGTATGCATGTTATCATGGAGGTCAAAAAGATGCTCGAGGCCCACCGATGCGAGCTGTGAGCTGAGCAAGAGTCAGCCTCAGGATACTTCTCCTGTTCAAGGTGCCTCAATCTCCTCCGTAACGTTAAACTGCTGAGCATGCATTACCTATTGACGGAGGCCCCGGAAGCCCAGCGGTGTGTGGAGGCTTTTCGTTGTCCGACGGCCAATCGCCGGCCCCATCGCTCATCTCACCTCCTCTCACGCAATCGACATCTTCCACCCTCAGAGACCACCTCCGACAGAAGCTGGAGGCGATCTACGAGAAAGTCTCCCCACACACTAAATCGCTCTATATGAAAACTTGGAAGCGTTTCTTTGCTAATGAAAGCGTGGCCCATCGGGCAGAGGACATCCGGTAAGATGACTGATATCCTCAGCTCATCGAGGCCCCTCGATTGCACTCGAGTGCTTCGCTTCTTTCTCCTTCGCGCTCACTTTCCTTGCTCTTATCAGCGCATCTCTCGCCGCCGCTGGTATAGTAGGCCAAGCCGCTAGCGTCTTTCTGTCTTGGATGGAAACGTTCAAGACGTCGCACTCAGGGGAGGTGAGTTATCGTGAGTTTGGTAGGATTGAGTGTCATCCGACTTGTCAGTTGGAGTTTCGAGAATTCTGTGTGATTATGATTGCCCTGCGAGTGGCTGTTAATAATGTGATCAGCGAGGATGAGTTCTGCGCTGCTATACGCCAGGGCATTGCCTTACGACACAGCCGGTGCCGAGGTAAAATCTTGCATTCTTGCACTATCTTGATCTTCTCTCAACACTTAGATGAAGTCCTACTATCTCCCGAGGACGTCCATCGTAACATCCTACGAGGAGCGCTTTAAAGTTGTTCCACCCGCGTAGTCAGCGTCGTTGCTCGACACATGACAACCTTACTCAGTGCCAATCAACTCTTGGAAGTCGAAGGGTGAGAAGCTCGCTGCGCCGAGGGCCGCCACTCTGGCGCTTCACTGCTGCTTCTGATGAATGAATCTCCCATCTTCCCGCTGGGCGCCTTCCCCTGGTGGTCGGTTTCGGAAAGAAATCCGAAGGCAACTACGATGTAGTGTAAATGAGCATTTTACCATGTCTCTCCTGCTCAGAACGTAGCGGTCATGATGTCCACTCGCCACTAACGGAAGCCCCTCATGTTGGTCACCGCTATGTAGGGCTGCCCTACCAAGGCATCACCGGTCGATCACCGCCATTCAATCCACTACCTGACCTTTGAGGGTTGTTTTGACTTTTTCCAGCTCTCGCCGGTCAGTTTAACCTGGAGTGTCTGTCGTTGCTCTCTGTCAGAGAAAACGCCAACATCTACGTACGTAAAGATGAGCTCCCCAAGGGAAACCTTCAGGTGGGAGGTTGCCGGAAGAGAACCTCCGGTAACTACGGTTCATGCTCGGTCTGGTTGCGTTTTCTGTGGTCTCCTACTAGAGTTCGTCAGATATCTTTATCAAAGCTTTGACGATCCTGCAAACCTCACTTGATCCTCGTAGGTCTTCCTTCGGCTCCTCGCCTTATTTATTTTTGTCTCAGAAACTCGAGTCCCGGTGCCGTTTTGACCATATGGCGTCTCGAGTACGATTGAGTTGTGACGACCGTCACGTGAAATCTTTATGGCAGGTTCGAATCTGAGCTGGCCGTGGATGCCAGCTGTGACACTGGAATGTCTGGCGGTTGCGACCAAGCATCACCTACCAAGATGTTGCATGGCTTTACTCGTGCTAACAACCTAGGCTGTTGTTGTGTTGTTGTGTGAGGAGGTTCACGCTTGATGATTTTCTTCATTGAGACGCCGTCCCTACGGCGCAGCCGGCCGTCACCTCAAATCTCAACCTGAAACCGTGGGCTGGGGTCCTTAATAGATCGATGAAACATGAAACCCATAGTAAATGGAGTGGAAGGGGATAGCACTCAACGCCCGGAATGCTTGTCACCCGATCAATGGTCGAGGGTTGGTGCTGTGGACAGCACTGGCTGTCCATGTCTCTCACGATAGTGCCGTACACCGTTAGTGGTTGGAGCTGGTAAATCAAGTCTTCACCGCGAACTGTTCACCATTTTAGACATCTCCTACCAAGGATTGAAAAGAATCTGACATGCATGAGCGCCACAAGTGCTGCGTAATTCCGCCACTCATCTTGTAGTACCGCGCCTTTGAACGCGTGAACAGCGATTTATGTCTCCGCCAAAAGTGGTCTCATGGTGTCAGCTAGTTTGTGCTAACGCACACTTTCGCCCTGCTTGTTTTACTATCGCTGCGACTTTCCACATCAAGACACATCAGGTTCCAGCCATACACACGAACTGGATGACTCTGTGGTGGTGGAGCGTAGTACGATCTGGCCAGGCTTCCGCCGCGAGGGGGAAGGAGAGAACAGATGAGACGAGAGACAATTGATTAGGGTTTGATTGGGCATGGGGTGTCCTTAACGGGATTGGTTCCTCGGAAAGGTGAAGAAGTCGACAGCGGGTTGTAGTGGCCTGCCAGGGAGCGCCGTCGACTGGCGCGGTTGTCGCTACCGACTGGCGCGGTTGTCGCTACCAACTGGCGCGGTGGTCGATTCGATGTGATGATCGATTTCAGCTATCAGCACGTGTGCAATACAATTCCTCGTGAGGCCTTTTATCAATTCCGGTGGCATACTGACATTACATTAACAGGCAACTCAGCTGATACGGACACTTCCGCACGATTGGTTCGTAGATTCGGCTATTTCCGTAACAGTTACGGAAATAGCCGGGTCCTTGGATTTGCAGGTGACCGCCACCTGGTGACGTAGCTGTTACAGCTGTCCTCATCCTTGAGCCCGCCGCGAAGCCAGTACACCGTAATTTCCTCGTTCACTTATATTCCAGCGCCCTCTACTGGCGCAGCGGCCACGTTCTTGCGCGCCAACACCCACGTGCTCGTTGTACGTTTGCGGCTTGGACTCACGTCACGTTCATCGTATCGATACGCCAGCGGTTCGACTGGACCTGAGGCCCTTCGTAGTATCTCCAACCTCAATGATGAACTTCGTCTCGATTCTTGGCTCTTCCCCGCTCAACTCCTGGTCATCACTACGGCTCAGATGTCGGCAGTTTCGTCCACGTCACTGGTGTTCAAGTAAGATGACCTCGATGAACGAGGAGGGTGAGGGAATCGCTCCGTATCTTCTATTTGACTATCGCAGCGCATTTCAAAGAGGCTGGCGTGGCTGGATGATCCGTACGCTGGTATCCAGAGCGGAGACTTGACCACCTTTGACTTACACGAGCGGGTATTAATTTCACCACCGACTTCCGTAACGAGACGATCGAGTTCATGAGGAGTGGCAGAGAGCTTCACTCCCGGTGCTTTTGAATTACGCCGAGCCTGCGTGACTTCTAATCACAAGCTCACTTTACCCGATACGTGACGAGACGGTCCATTGGCATACAGGCTAGTTGTAACAGGCGTCGTACATCCTAATTACCCTTCCGCCTCTGTAGGCGCTGGCCAAGGGTGTACAGTACCTTCATTATGAATTGGAGGCCCGCTGGTACGGGTACCCTGGACCAACTCTTTATATGGTCAATATCGTCTCGCTCACACAGATATTTACTGTTTCACGACGATCTATCATATGTGGTCTTTGCCACTGCCTGATAGGATCTATGTGCCACTTGAGGGGCTCGCTGACTGGCTCTCACCAGAACCAAAGTAACCTTCGTCGCGCTGTCCGCAGGTACAACGTTGCCTCGGTATCATTATTAGCCTCTGCCCGAAGGGCTGTAGGACTACGAACAGTACACTCATCATGGTGCTGTGCATCATCCAGACCTGTGTTCCCGTTTCCGACATTTTCCCTTTTTCACAGCACATTGTTCTGGCCTCAGGCGATGAACCCCCGTCCTCAAGGCGGGTGCTGCCGGAGTGTGATTCTTCTCATTATTCGTTACTTAGCCCCTGCGTGGACTCTCGCATCTTCCGGGCAATTCCCCGTTTGCGTTTTGGCGCAGTCACATGGAGAGCTTCGCTAACATCATCAACTCGGGTTTTAATACGATCTCATCTGTCTCTGGTACTGTAATATCCCTCGAGAGGTTGTGCTCCTGATTCCGTCGTCAGTCCGATCATGGCCATCATCCGCAGCCGAGCATGGTTTTCAGCCCTGCCCCGAGTTCGGAGCTGACAGATTTCTGCAGCTTTTTACCGTTTCTAGTTCAGTCTTGTCCGGGCTCGTCAAACTGCTACTTCTTGCATGCTTAGCGGTTAGGCCCACTGAAGTCGCTGTAGGACTCCTGTTGGACCCCACCTATTAATTTGGTTAATAATCTGATGGGTGTGACGATATAGTAAATGGAAGCCGCTGTTGCTGCGACGGTCATTGGTCGAGCTCTTCGAAGCTGAGTCACCTTGTCGTTCTCCCTGCGTGAAGTTCGCAGAAAGTGCGAACTCTCCCAGTTGGATTGACAGATAGTGCAACCCCGCGCTGAAAGTACGTCCCACCCAACACTCCGCAACTAAATCCCGCCCACCGCTGCTAGAAATGTGTTTCGTGGCTCCAAATTGGCACCTCGTCGTGGCCTCACCACCGACACACCCAATTTGGACAAGTAACTTCCCCTACAAAGAAAAGAAAGAAAAATGATGGGCTCAGGGCAACTGAGTGACTACGAATCGACAATGGTACGCTTTAACGGGGCTCCACCAATCGAAAGGACTCGCGACGACACTGTGGGGAAGTCAGAGCTAGAGCCTGGGGCGCGCGCTCTCATCGCTGGATTTTGCACCACTCTTACACTTGTGTAGCGCTACAAAACAGACGAGATGATGGCAGTTTTTGCCCTGGCCCTTAGCCCGAAAAATTTCAGCAGGGGACATTTTCGGAAAATTTTCCGAGAATTTGCCGAAGCAAAAATTACACGAATTTTCTAAAATCGGCCCTAAATGTCCCTAGAACTTTATCCAGCGGGCATGGTGGTGCGATAAATCTAGGGTCCGGCGGTGAGCATTGTCCTGCGCTACATCAACACACCCTGAGGTACTCCAAGATTGGGAGTCCAAACTCCGGTAGAGTCTTACGCAGACTCGTTCACCAGTGGTGACTTTCAGGTGAGCGCCCCAGGTCCGGGAAAAGGAGTCTACCAGGTACTCACCTGGTCTTACCATGAGCCCAATCTACTTATGTTGTGTTCTACAACACCCTACTGCAACGATAGTGCACCCTTGGTGCGATAGTGTGCACTCACGTTTTCGAGCCCGTGTAGCGCTGGTGGGTAATTCTGCTGGCGCACTCAGAAATCCATCGTCCTTTGGAAAGTGGTAATCTGGCGAACCAGCGAACAGCACCCACGCCACGCCGAACAGGATCAATATTCTGCTCATTCCATGCGGTGCACTCCGAAATCGTGCTGACTCCTGGAGTCACTTGTGCTGACTCGAGGAGTCGCGCGATACCCAGTCTGGCTGTCAGTCTGACGTATTCAGCTCCCCTCTCACGTCACCTTGCAGTCGTCTCCTCCGTTTAGCTGTGATTTACGAATCGTAACGCGACATAGGAGTCGCCGAGAGGGCAAAGCTAAGATAGGCCGCGCGCAGGCTCGGCGCGAATGCGCGCTTAGCCCAGCTATCGCTTATTCTGTCTTACTTCATCTACCTGCGCGCGACGTCACGCTGTCTCGATCGTCAATCGATCTACACGCGCACACCTGCACGGGCGTGAGCGATCGCGAATGGATTAGGGTCAGTCTGATCACTGTGCGTGTAGGCGGTCACTCCTCGCAGTTCAATTCGCGTCACTGCACTCGCGTGCATTCCTCGTAAGGGATTTCCTCGTGACGCCCTGGAACCTTTGCTGCTCAGGGAACTTTCCAGATTCCGCCCCTCGTAAGCCTGCAAAGGCTACATGGGCGGTCTTCTCTGAATCATATCCAACATTAGGTC